>NW_021026812.1:69584-89476 GCF_004153795.1 Camellia sinensis | reverse complement strand
AAAATCTCAACAAAAAAAAAAAAAATAGTTTAGATATAGGACAAAGAAAAAGAAGAAGAAGAAGAAGATAAAGATAGATGGACCAATTCCAATAAAAAAAAAATTGAAATTAATTGCATTGTTCAGGATCTAAACAACCATGCTGAAAACTCCTCCAAGCATCTCTAGACTGTGGGTCGATCTTCCAAGTGCAGGAGCTTGATTTTGCACACTATTTTTTGCGCTTTTGATTTGCTTCCACAAAGAAAATTAGTGCTCGAATTTATTTATTTTTTAAATGCTCTACCAACCAATAATGTCAAGACCCACTTTCTCTCTCTAAAAAGTTGAACACTCATAACTCTCTCAAGCTTCAACTCTTCTGACCGATTGACACCAGCACACGCCACCTCCGTGAGCCACCGCTAGCCATCCAAACAGTACTTACCCTCATAACAACATAAAAAATGGTAAAACAAAACAATTAGCCGAACCAATCATTATTTTCGTCCATTTTTGCAAGAAAATTAAGGAAAGAAGGGCTCGAGATCATTTTTCCCATTTGGTTGGTGAACGAAGTCCGACATTTTCATAAATCCATAATAAATCAATCATAAACATATATCAGTCATCAGTCATCATAAGAACATACGTAATGGCATACTCCACAGAACCTTTCATAACAGTCTATCAGTCAACAGTCTACGAGATCTCGTAACTAGTCATGGGCTTGTCCTTCCATGCCGTTCCCCATGACTCATGACGCATGGGCCTGCATGTTCCCGCCCCCATGACCCAACTATCTATGGATGCCATACTAGATTCGCAAATCAGGACATTCATTCACGGAAAACATTCTCATTTAAAGCATGTCATAACGTAATACATTTAAAACATAGTTCATAATAACATATCTTTACAGAAATGTTACTCACAGAGGGTTTCCGAAACCGAATGCATGGTCTTCAAATCTTGACCTGCAAATATCAACATATCATACATTTCTCAATACACATTATCATTAAATCGCTTAATTCATGCACTTCATTCTTTCCTTTACTTCATTTCATGCTCATTCTCATCTTTCTTTACTTGATTCATACTCATTTCATGTTTATACGATGATAAATGATGCAATTAACATGTTAAAATCAAGTCTACAACTTCCCCAAAATTTTCTTGAAAAAGGCCTTCCCGCTCGAGCGCCACTTTGGCCGCTCGAGCGTACTGTAAAAAGTTCCAAAACTGCTGGGAGGCTGATTTTCACGCTCGAGCGGGAATCCCTCCGCTCGAGCGGACTGCGCGAAAATCTGCAATTCTAAACTCTTCCAAAGCTTTAACCTTTCCTTTAACAAACAACTTCAACATTTATGAAATCCAAGTCCCAAAACACTTGAAAACCACTTGATTTAAGCTTCAAAACTAAACCCAAATGCATCATATACAAAATCCAACCTTGATTGAGGTGAAGAATCATAACTATTCATGTAAAAGCTTTATTTCTTCATATCCATGGAGGTTCTTCCTCAAGAATGCCAAATATAAACATAAATCATCTATTCATGCCATGCATGCTCAAATTAAACATAATTTCCCCTTCAATCCATTTATTTAACATGAGATCATTGATGCATCAACCTTACTTCAAGAACTTAGAGAAGATCCTTACCTTGATTCTTTAATTGAGGAGGATTTAAGCTTGATTTCCCCTTTCTTTACTCTTCTTCCCCCTTGGTTTCTCTCTTCCACGAATTCACTCTCTCTCTCTCTCTCTCTCTCTCTCTCTCTCTCTTTCCAGATTTTTCTTCTTTTTTTCTTTAGTTTGAGTCAAATGAGTCAAAACATCCATCCTTATCTATTATATAACAAAATAAACCATTATGCTCAAAACACTTAAGCCAAACATGACTTACGAATCAGACGAAATTCAGTCCTTAATTTATTTCCTCAAATGGTTCTAAAAATTCCCGGTATCACATAGGCGTGTTCAATTTCGTTTTCTGAACCCATTACGGTCATCAATTTCAGTCCCGAAGTCGTAATCTCGACAGGTATTTTCTAAGTTCAACAGATAATCTTCAATTAAATCATACTAACACATAATTAATTACCGCTAATTGTAGCATGTATTTCGGGGTCATTACACTCTTCCCAACTTAAAAAGTTTGGTCCTCCAAACTTCGCTTATCCGGGCAAGGTCCCAAATGTACATTATTAATCCTTCCATCATAGATGTTCAATGCAAAGGTCCTTACACAATTAATAGCAAAGGATAACAAGGTAATAGCAAAGGTCAATTTGTTTCGTCATAGTCACATGTTCAATATTTTCCATCGCATAAGTAACAGTGTTAACTTCATAATAGACAATTAAAGTCATACCTGTCTTTGCTTTTCCAGTATTTTGCGTCTTATCTGCTACTAGGGTATAAACTCTTGCTTGCCTCAACGTATTCCCCTCGGGAGTAGCTGTTGCGGTCGTCCTTGGTGTCACTGTTGAGTTAGCTCCACTAGTCACGGGTCTTTCATTCCTTGGATACACTTGTGGACAAGTTTTGGCTATGTGTCCTTGTTGTCCACATTTGTAACAAACTCCAGTTCCTCGGCGGCAAATGCCCCCATGCTGCTTCCCACATTCCCTACAAATAGGTTTACCTACACTCCCACTATTTCCCCTTGTTGTATTATCATCAAAGCTTGAGTTCAACTTTTCATTCACGGAGGCCACTGATTCACTAACCGTTTCCATCCTCTGTTTCTTGAATTTCTTACTTTCTGGTTTAGGTGTAGTTATAGACTTGGACATTTTCAAGATAGTGATATTTGTTTCAGCCATCAAGGCTCTGTCAAGTACATCAATATATTTTTCTAATTTCAACACATTTACCCGGTCCAGGACTTCAACATGTAGGCCGCCCTCAAATTTCCTTGCTTTCTTGTATTCTGTATCAACCATATGAGGAGCATAACGAGCTAATTCGGTAAACTTACCTTCATACTCCGCTACTGACATTGTACCCTGCTTCAGCTGCTCAAATTCGGATACTTTTCTATCTCGCATGCATTGTGGAAAATACTTTTCATAAAACATCCCTTTGAATCGATCCCATGTCAAGTCCCTGTTTATATCTCGAATGAGCATCCACCATCTTCTTGCTTCTTCCTTCAAAGTGAATGTGGCTAATAGAACTTTATATGTATCATTACATGGAAACACTTCAAAAATTTTCTCAGTCTCAAGTACCCATGCCTCTGCTTGTAATGGCTCAATACCTCCTGCAAATTCTGGCGGTTTCAATTTCTTGTATTTCTGTGTCATTGTAATGATGTCATCATAATTGATCGGTTCCACTTGAACAGGTGGTGGAGGAGGTGGTGGAAAAGGTTGTCTTTGTTGTGGTTGTTGGTTTTGTTCTAACTGTTGTCTAACCAATCCAGTCAGAGCTTCAACCATTCTTTCTAACCGAGTCATTCTAGCATCAGAAGGTTCTGTCTCATCTGCATTTCTTGCATTGGCGTCTTCCATTGGTCTATAGAACCCATAGAAAATACAACATCTCATTTTCACATAACAGGTCTTCTGTTGCCTTATCATACAATTCTCGTTTCTTTCTCTTTCAAACACACACACACATGCACACATGTATGCCATGCTCTATTTCTTTTCTATGACACCCTACAGCTCTGATGGACACGTGTGTGGGTAAATTAACTCGTGCGCTCTGATACCACTCTGTCACGGCCCAAACCCGCCCCGAGAAGGTTGGCTTCGTAACCGGCCAGTAATCCTAGATTACCACAGGCCTTTCTGTACAAAACATATATAAACGGGGCTGGCGGAAGCGAAAACAAAACACTAATAGTCCAAAGAGCTGTGCATTTATATGAACATACATTACATGCCAAAAAATGTTAATTTACCCACTACCTTATAACACATATAATCAAAATTCATATACAAAACACAGGCTCGCGCCACAAATGCAACAAGACAAAGCTCACAAAACGGCCTTCCAGGCCTAGCCCCGGCTCGGAGCACTCTAAACACTTGTTAGGCTTCAAAACAGCGGCTCGGCTCGAGAACCCGCCTAGGCTTGACTTCCAGAATGCTCACCTATAATACATAATTACAAACAATGAGCTAGAGCTCAGCAAGTAACATAACAGTAAAGAGGTTAGTGAACGAAGTCCGACATTTTCATAAATCCACAATAAATCAAACATAAACATATATCAGTCATCAGTCATCATAAGAACATACGTAATGGCATACTCCACAGAACCTTCCATAACAGTCTATCAGTCAACAGTCTACGAGATCTCGTAACTAGTCATGGGCTTGTCCTTCCATGTCGTTCCCCATGACTCATGACGCATGGGCCTGCATGTTCCCGCCCCCATGACCCAACTATCTATGGATGCCATACTAGATTCGCAAATCAGGACATTCATTCACGGAAAACATTCTCATTTAAAGCATGTCATAACGTAATACATTTAAAACATAGTTCATAATAACATATCTTTACAGAAATGTTACTCACAGTGGGTTTCCGAATGCACGGTCTTCAAATCTTGACCTGCAAATATCAACATATCATACATTTCTCAATACACATTATCATTAAATCGCTTAATTCATGCACTTCATTCTTTCCTTTACTTCATTTCATGCTCATTCTCATCTTTCTTTACTTGATTCATACTCATTTCATGTTTATACGATGATAAATGATGCAATTAACATGTTAAAATCAAGTCTGCAACTTCCCCAAAGTTTTCTTGAAAAAGGCCGTCCCGCTCGAGCGCCACTTTGGCCGCTCGAGCGTACTGTAAAAAGTCCCAAAACCGCTGGGAGGCTGTTTTCACCGCTCGAGCGGGCTTCCCTCCGCTCGAGCGTACAGAGCAAAAATTCGAATTTCTGGTTCTTCTTCCAAGCTTCATTCTCCTCTTTACAAAATCACTTTCCACATTTATGAAATCCAAGACCCAAAACACTTAAAACCCATCTTAAATCAACATCAAAACTTCAAATCAAAACCCATATGGAACAATATAAGTTCAAATCTTGGAGTAAAATAGAAAATCATAAACTTGAGCATAAAAGCTTCATTCTTAAATCCATGGAGGTTCTTCCTCAAAATATGACAAATATAACTATAAATCATCTATTCATGCCATGCATGCTCAAATTAAACATAATTTCCCCTTCAATCCATTTATTTAACATGAGATCATTGATGCATCAACCTTACTTCAAGAACTTAGAGAAGATCCTTACCTTGATTCTTTAATTGAGGAGGATTTAAGCTTGATTTCCCTTTTCTTTACTCTTCTTCCCCCTTGGTTTCTCTCTTCCACGAATTCACTCTCTCTCTCTCTCTCTCTCTCTCTCTCTCTTTCCAGATTTTTCTTCTCTTTTTCTTTAGTTTGAGTCAAATGAGTCAAAACATCCATCCTTATCTATTATATAACAAAATAAACCATTATGCTCAAAACACTTAAGCCAAACATGACTTACGAATCAGACGAAATTCAGTCCTTAATTTATTTCCTCAAATGGTTCTAAAAATTCCCGGTATCACATAGGCGTGTTCAATTTCGTTTTCTGAACCCATTACGGTCATCAATTTCAGTCCTGAAGTCGTAATCTCGACAGGTATTTTCTAAGTTCAACAGATAATATTCAATTAAATCATACTAACACATAATTAATTACCGCTAATTGTAGCATGTATTTCGGGGTCATTACAACTATTGCCACCACTCCACTACCACCACTACCACTACTGCCACTACTATTACCATTACCTCTCTTTCACCCCTGCCACTCCATTTACACTACCACTACCACAACTTCACCACTAATTTCTTTCGCTATCACCACCACCACCACCACCACCATCTCTCTTTCACATTTTTTTCATTAAAATATTTTTTGTTCCCACCCCTTTTTTTTTAGCTTTCCCGCTCCCTCGCCCCCAAAAGACCAAATAAAAAAAAAATATATTTTTTTTCATTAAAATAAAAATGAAACAAATAAATTTTCAATCTTCGTAACTAAAAAAAAAAGAAATTTTTTATAAAAAAATTCATTTACTAGAAAAAATATATATTTTAACGAAAAATAAAATTTTTTGACAATAGCAACCCCAATCTCAAAAAAAAAAATAAAATAAAATAAAAAATGTAACTTTACCAAATGAAAAAAAATAAATATAAAACAAATAAATTTTTAACTTTACCAAATGAAAAAAAAAATCTATATTTTATATAGGCACCTTTGGCCAGGTCTTGGAATGTTGGGACAGAGAAAGGAAGGATATGGCTGCCATTAAAATTGTTCGTGGTATTAAGAAATATCGTGAAGCAGCTATGATAGAAGTTGAAGTATTGCAACAGCTTGGGAAACATGATAAGGATGGCAACCGGTGAGTTTTATTTCATGAGTTTAATGTGTTTCAATCTCTCACTGCTATTCCTCATGTTTTGGTGGGATTTTGTAAATTCTGTGTCAGTGGTTAAATGGGTTTATTCCTTGCAGTTGTGTGCAAATAAGGAACTGGTTTGACTATCGTAACCATATCTGTATTGTAAGTATATAATTGATTTGGTGGGTTAAATTCCCCAATTTCAAGAATGTTTTGGGGTTAAGACTTGTGGATGGATTCAAATGGCTTTAACAGGTGTTTGAGAAGCTTGGACCAAGCTTATACAAATTTCTACGGAAAAACAATTATCGCTCATTTCCAATTGATCTTGTCCGTGAGATTGGCAGACAACTGTTGGAATGTGTAGCATGTGTGTAGTAATTACTTGGACCAGTTTCTTTAAATTCATCATATTATTTTCCGTTTTCTGTTTTTACTAGGTTTGGTTGGTGATAGATGAAAGCTAACATTAATTCATTTCAATTTTATTTTTAAGCTGCAAATTCTTTTATACAAAGTTCTGCTAAAGATTTTTGTATTTAGTTAGCTTCCTCATCACATGCATTAATATTTGGCTTTATTTCTCTAATTTGCAGTTATGCATGATTTGCATCTGATTCATACGGATTTGAAGCCTGAGAATATTCTTCTAGTGTCTTCAGAGCATGTTAAAGTTCCAGATTACAAGGTAATGCATTGTTAGGTGGTTATTTGAATCTTTCTTCTTCTTGTCTATGTATATTGTACATGATGTATAGTGGACTTTCTACTGTTAACTTGTGTTGAGACCTTATCTTGTATTCTATGTGAACAGGGTTCCTCATGATCGCCAAAGGATGGTTCTTACTTCAAAAAAGTTCCAAAATCAAGTGCCATCAAGGTAATTGATTTTGGCAGCACAACTTATGATCGTCAAGATCAGAGCTACATTGTATAATGATGATATAGAATAGAATTGTTTCTTATTTTTTGGTTTTGTTGAAACATATATTGTTTTTTTTTTTTTAATTTTTATGTGATGAAGTTTCATTGGTTATTATTTTGATATGATTCTGATGATTGGTGAAGTGTGTCGTAAAGGCTCTAATGCATCAAGAGGTGAAAAAAATTATTTTATGTTGAGTGGAACATGAATGAATACCTGTGTGTAGGCTCAGCTAGGAATGTTTTGTGCACAAGAGGTTGGAAATGTGACAAGCTTTGCAATGACTGGTCTTCTGTGTATTGTAAATTGTGTATTTGTTGTTTTGCCCATGTGCAATTGTGTGTGCTGGAATGTTTCTAGCACGTGCCTTTCTTAATGGTATATCATTTATATCATTGAATCATGTTTATCTGGCCAAGAATAATAAGCAATGGATGGGCAAAATCTTATTAGCATTCGTGCGTTTTTGTTTTTGGTTGGATTAAAGAACTTTGGCTTGGGTTAGTTAAATTTTGTTTTTAAAGAGAGTTGATGTGTGTTGCAGCGTGCTATGGAATATGTATTTGGTTCAACATTTGTTTGCCCCATTCTTGAGAATGGTAATGATTTATAATTTTGGTCAGTTGTTACTTAACTACTCTTTGCCAAAACCTTATCTACAAGTATTGGAATGTGCTTATTGAACTATGAAAACTTCCTGATTTTTTTTTCCTGCACATATTTATGTTTTTTACAAGTGTTAAAAAGTAAAATCCATTGTTGCTATTATTTCTACACAAGAAGATGGTTTTAGTTATTTTTATCCCCTTCTGGTAATCTAACTTTCTAAATCGGTAACTAATATTTGCAGGGGTGGTGGTGATCTATTAAGGCAACTTCATGCTTTGGCAGAGGTTGAATCCAAACTTTCTATTCATCAGAAGAGATTATCTGAAATTGAAGCTGAGGTTAACCTTAAATATTACCTCTCTTACTGAACAGAAATACTCAAATAAGAATGAAGTGGATAAGAATGAAGAAAGGAAGAATAGAAAACACTTTTTTTGAGCTTAAGTCTTTTCCTTTTTTATTTGTTATGTTTCTTTCTTTTAATAATATCTACGATCTTGTCATTTATTTATTTTATATCTACAATCGTGGTTGTTCTTTAATTTTTGTTCATAAGAGGTTATGGTTATTCCAAAAGCCATATAGAGTTTAATTGTTTCATTATAAATTTTAATTAGCGGGTAGTGCTGGTGGCATTCTGTATCTTAACACCAAGCAGCCATTCACAACGTGTAAATGCTGATTTTCCTTTATTGTTTTCTTCTTGCCTTCGGGCCATACCCTTATTCATATTTTAAGTTTTGTGGTATTGATGTATCAATATTATATAATAACCATATCCATGCTTCATAGCTCGTATGTAGTTTCATAATGAATTTGAAATTATTTTTAATGGGTAATCTTTGAGAGGTGTCGTGTCTTTAATGAATTATGAAAAATCGTGCCGTGAAATCATGTTTTACGTAATGATCAGTTTGGTTAACTAGAAGTTGCCAAGATGTAGACCGGATATCTTTTCTTTAAATTTCCATCGGGCATGTGACTTGTAATTTCAGATGTTGAACTTTTAGTTCAGGAGGAGTGCTTTTTCTTTCTTTTTCTGCTCTTTCAAAAGTTGGACACTGTTTTATACACATAGAATAATAGAGAAGGACAAAAACCTCATGACATTGCATTTGATGTGCTTCGTTTAATTTTCATTTTGAGTCCTTGTAACTAAGACACAAGTACTTGTTTTTCAGCTGCAAGTTCTTAAATATTTTGGCTTTGTATTCTGTGAGATCTGTAAATCACCAAATATCAATTCACCCCCTTCATTTTTGCTTATATTATATATTTCATTGGATTTTTTTTTGTCTTATCACTACTAGGTGCTGGTGGTGGAAGGAATGTGAGTGCTCATAAGGAAAATGGAGTCAGTAATAGCATGGAGAGAGGTTTTAAGCCCTCCCTGTCAGTTCTAGAAAAAACAAAAAATAATGCGAACCCTCATGTCACAAAGTAAATATGTTGCATTTTGTTTTTTTAGCCTAATTTGCTCATCTCTTTGCAAAAAATTGTGCTTCCACTCTGAATTTTGTCTATATGTTACAGATCTTCTACCATTTCAGTCAATGGGCCCACACATGTTCCTGATGGCAGTTCCAGTCATGAACGTGGCACCCAATCATCTGCATGTATTATTGGTAATCTTCATTAAGATAATCCAGTTGTTGATGCCGCATTTACAAACATGTTCTGTGAAACAATCTCCTTACTTCACTTCCATCTTTGTGACCGGAGTTGGAGTCAAAAGGGAAAAGGTCAAATTAGGTTCTCATCTCTGGGCTTGCCCAACATTGTATGTGTCAGGTGTTTACTCCTCTACTTCAGATCCTGTGGTGGTGGCACCTCTCAATTCCCAGATCCCCAGCGTGGGGGCGATCAAATGTGAAATAAACAGCCAAAGAATTGCTGCAGAATCTGGTGCCTTTAACCCTTCCGGGAAAAGATCGAGTAAGCTAAAAGAATCCCAGATTCTTGAAAAGAATCAGCCGTTGGAGCCTTCCAAAGGTACAATTCTGTCATCATCACGTGTTACATGTTTTTCTAGTAATTTTAAACGGCGCATTGTCCACGCCTTTTTATTCCTTCGCTTGTGTGATATATTGTGCCACGGACATCAAATACCCAAGCCTTTGTATAATTTGTTATTTTGATGACTATATTTCTTCATTGTTGAATGCTTTTTATTTGTTTTATGACTAGTTTGTGCCTTGGTTTAAACCATTGTTTTGTAAGATTCTGCATGTATTAAACAATCATATTATTTGGTCTGCAATGAATCATGTATTATCATGCTTTTCTATTTATCTAGATTGTTAAACAAAAGGTTACTATATATTAAATATTAATTTAAGTTAAATGTTATTTGATATTTTCCTTTGTCTCCACTAGTACAGATTTTACATAAAAATTGTGGTAGTCTAAAACATATAGTTGGATGGAGTCATTTCTACAGTAAGCTAGAAGCAGAGTTGGTCTATGGAGCTGGATGGGTGGGCTGTTGGCTTGTTTCAATCCTTTGATTTCTCATGTATGAGCACCTGATATATTGATATTACTAAGAAGATTCTTGCAAATCTCATTTGTATATGCTGTCAATATGAAGATGGCAGTAATATGCATTTCATTTGGTTCTTGAATTTCACATAGGAAAGGCTTTTTTCAATTTTTTAATTTTTTTTATCAGTCTTCATGATCTATTCATGATCTAATTTTTGCCAACCCATATCTCACATTGTTAAAAGAAATCGTTATAAACTGTGACATGTAAGGACATAATGTACTTTCCTCAAAACAATCAGTTTTAATGCCATCAGAGTCGTGAGTCAAAAATAAATAAATAAATATTCCTAGAATCTTTGGCTGCAACAAAAGTATGAATCCTTATTCTGCCAATTTTTTATATATATAGTAGTTAATTTTTTATGTTTTTCTGTAATTAAAATATTAACACAATTATATTGTCATTAATTATTTTTATTTTGTTATTTTCAGATATTTCCGGAGTAGCAGTTTGCTTCTTGTGGAATGCAGGCATGTAAAGATTAAAATATTAACCCATGGAAGAATCATGACGAAAACTTTTGTTTTTAATTTACGTTATTTAGATTTGTGAACAACATTATGTATATATTATGCAACATTATGTATTGGGATAATTTTGCTGATGTATTGTTATGAATGGAAGAATATTTTAATTATGGATGAATTTTTATTTATATACTGGACTTTTTATATTATTATGTAATTATTGATTTTTTTTAGTTGTTTTTCATTTAATACAGGTTATTTTGATATTTTTAATAATTTTAATACAGGGTATTTTTTTTTAAATTTTTTTTTGAGACGGCAGAACACCCCGTCTCAAAAAGAAAATTGAATCAGGCTTTTTGCGACGGCACCTATACTGTCGCAAAAGGTAGGGAATATAATTGAAAAATAAGGCCTTTAGCGACGGTATCATTGCCGTCGACAATAGTTATTAGCGACGGCTCAGGATGCTGTCTCAAATACACTTTTAGCGACAGTATTTTTCTCGTCGCAAAAAACCCTTTTAGCGACGACAATACTCTGCCGTCGCAAAAAACTCAGATTTTCATCCATTATTGCAACAGAAATTTGCTGTCGCAAAAAACGAATTTTCCCGTCGCAAAAGCAAAGGCGACGGCACTTGCCGTCGCTAAAACCCTTTTGCAACCCCCTTTGTTGCGACCCCCACTTGCCGTCGCAAAAAACCATTTTACCGTCGCAAATACCTTTTGAGACGGCGTTTGGGGTATTTGCGACGGTGTTTTGCCGTCGCAAAAAATAATTTTTTTTGTAGTGTGTGATGTTTTTGAAGGGTTACTATGCTCATGGTCTCATGATTTTTCTCAGTTTCTCAGTTCAAAACATGTTCACAAATAGATGATTCATACAAGCTAAGCATTTTGTTTTTGGGTGTAAACAAGCTAAGCTTTTTGATTGAAGCTATATTGAGTGGATAATTTTGGGGCATATCAAATATATCCTTACAATTTTGTTATGGATTTCTGTGCATTATGTATTGTCGATCACGATTCTCTATAATAGTTTTTCTGTGGTAAATTAATCCAATGGTTTATGTTTAAGATTGAAGTAAAATCATATCGTTTTAAAATATGTGATTTTAATGTGATTTTATTTTAGTTTTAACTTGAATATGTACTTTGTTGATATGTCTTGTTGCAATAGAAAGTACACGACAAGATAATTGCATGAAAATTCAAGAAAAATCATGACAAAAATTAGACTCACGTATCATTTTAAAGCTAATAGATTGGGATTATCTGAATTGATTAGAACCCTTAGATTGCGTTTAAATTATAGATTTGGGTAGGAATTCAAAAGGTGAAAGAAAAAAATTAGGTGGAATGTAATTATATTTTACTTATCTTTTCTCTTTTTATTTTCAAATTCCTACTTAAATTCTTATTCAAATCGATGATTGAAACACCTACACTTTCCTTTCCTAGGAAGTAAAGAAAAAAATGGTGCTCCAATGGCCTCCTTGAGCTTGAATCCAAGACAAAAACTTCAAAACACACTCTTTAGAACCTCAGCTCCAAGAGGAAGGTGAAACACTAGGTGTTTGTGTGCAATAATGAGACACAAAACACCTAGTGTGCAAAATGAGAGGAAAAGAGAGATAGGTGAGTGTATCTAACCCTAACCCTAGAAAACCAGAGCTCTTCTCTGTATTTTCCTCTCTCAAAAATGTCTAAGCCTCCTTTTTTTGCCTTAGAGAGAGCTCCCCTCTATAAGCCTCTTGTAAAGCTTCCAAGACAAGCTTTTTAAGAGGGAGATCCCTCCATACACGTGTATGGAGGGGAGCAAAAGTTATACAGTTGTCCAAAAATATCTGTAAAAGCAGATGAACAGCAATCGGCCGGCAAAAATGCCATCTTGGCCAAAAAAAGTGCCGACCGGCACAAAAAAGTGCTGACCGGCAACAAATAGTGCCGACCGGCAAACTACATTGCCGGTGGCAGCAAAAACCAGCCGGTGGCACCTAGCCACTGCCGGTGATGGGTGGGGATGGTCTACAAGCCCCACCCTGCCTCTCAAAGGCAAGATGCAAGTGTTTGGTGCAAAACCAGACACTAAACGGTCGAGTTCGGGGATCCTGAGGCGGGGCGCGCGAGCCGAGACCTCCGGGAACTCCAAACGAACACAAACATGGATAATCACCGAGTGTTCAAACGGTGACGTCCAAGTCTTGAGGACGGTCAAAAATGGGGTGTCTACAACAGCCAAAGAATTGCTGCAGAATCTGGTGCCTTTAACCCTTCCGGGAAAAGATCCCAGATTCTTGAAAAGAATCAGCCGTTGGAGCCTTCCAAAGGTACAATTCTGTCATCATCACATGTTACATGTTTTTCTAGTAATTTTAAACGGCGCATTGTCCACGCCTTTTTATTCCTTCGCTTGTGTGATATATTGTGCCGCGGACATCAAATACCCAAGCCTTTGTATAATTTGTTATTTTGATGACTATATTTCTTCATTGTTGAATGCTTTTTGTATAATTTGTTATTTTGATGACTATATTTCTTCATTGTTGAATGCTTTTTATTTGTTTTATGACTAGTTTGTGCCTTGGTTTAAACCATTGTTTTGTAAGATTCTGCATGTATTAAACAATCATATTATTTGGTCTGCAATGAATCATGTATTATCATGCTTTCTATTTATCTAGATTGTTAAACAAAAGGTTACTATATATTAAATATTAATTTAAGTTAAATGTTATTTGATATTTTCCTTTGTCTCCACTAGTACAGATTTTACATAAAAATTGTGGTAGTCTAAAACATATAGTTGGATGGAGTCATTTCTACAGTAAGCTATAAGTAGAGTTGGTCTATGGAGCTGGATGGGTGGGCTGTTGGCTTGTTTCAATCCTTTGATTTCTCATGTATGAGCACATATATTGATATTACTAAGAAGATTCTTGCAAATCTCATTTGTATATGCTGTCAATATGAAGATGGCAGTAATATGCATTTCATTTGGTTCTTGAATTTCACATAGGAAAGGCTTTTTTTAATTTTTTTAATTTTTTTTTATCAGTCTTCATGATCTATTCATGATCTAATTTTTGCCAACCCATATCTCACATTGTTAAAAGAAATTGTTATAAACTGTGACATGTAAGGACATAATGTACTTTCCTCGAAACAATCAGTTTTAATGCCATCAGAGTCGTGAGTCAAAAATAAATAAATAAATATTCCTAGAATCTTTGGCTGCAACAAAAGTATGAATCCTTATTTTGCCAATTTTTTATATATATAGTAGTTAATTTTTTATGTTTTTCTGTAATTAAAATATTAACACAATTATATTGTCATTAATTATTTTTATTTTGTTATTTTCAGATATTTCCGGAATAGCAGTTTGCTTCTTGTGGAATGCAGGCGTGTAAAGATTAAAATATTAACCCATAGAAGAATCATGATGAAAACTTTTGTTTTTAATTTACGTTATTTAGATTTGTGAACAATATTATGTATGTATTATGCAACATCATGTATTGGGATAATTTTGCTGATGTATTGTTATGAATGGAAGAATTTTTAATTATGGATGAATTTTTATTTATATACTGGACTTTTTATATTATTATGTAATTATTAATTTTTTTTTTAGTTATTTTTCATTTAATACAGGTTATTTTGATATTTTTAATAATTTTAATACAGGGTATTTTTTTTTAAATTTTTTTTTGAGACGGCAGAACACCCCGTCTCAAAAAAAAATTGAACCAGGCTTTTTGCGACGGCACCTATACTGTCGCAAAAGGTAGGGAATATAATTGAAAAATAAGGCCTTTAGCGACGGTATCATTGCCGTCGACAATAGTCATTAGTGACGGCTCAGGTTGCTGTCTCAAATACACTTTTAGCGACAGTATTTTTTCCGTCGCAAAAAACCCTTTTAGCGATGGCAATACTGTGCCGTCGCAAAAAACTCAGATTTTCATCCATTATTGCGACAGAAATTTGCCGTCGCAAAAAACGAATTTTCCCGTCGCAAAAACAAAGCTAAAACCCTTTTGCAACCCCCTTTGTTGCGACCCTCACTTGCCGTCGCAAAAAACCATTTTACCGTCGCAAATACCTTTTGAGACGGCGTTTGGGGTATTTGCGACGGCGTTTTGCCGTCGCAAAAAACAATTTTTTTTTGTAGTGAGAGTCTAACATTTTACTAGTTTTTCAGAGTAAAATTTTACTTTTATACAGAGTAAAATTTTACTTTTAGTTTCAGAGTCTCACAGTTTGCTCGTTTTTCAGAGTAAGATTTTACTTTTATACAGAGTAAAATTTTACTTCTATGTAGAGTATAATATTTTACTAGTTTTTCAGAGTAAAATTTTACTTTTATACAGAGTAAAATTTTACTTTTAGTTTCAGAGTGTAACAATTTACTCTTATTCAGAGTAAAATTTTACTTTTATACAGAGTAAAATTTTACTCTGAAATACACAGTGAAGATGGCTTAATAGGAGAGCTGATAGATATGAGGGTAATATAGTAAAGGAAACAAGTTTTAAAATATTATGGGGTTTTGAACGTACTTATATAATTCTTTTTTTTTTGAAAAACAAATTATATAGTGAGAGGGTTATCACTAAATCATCCTTATATATATATATATATATATATATATGCAGTTGAATGAGATTGCATAATTTTTTTTGAAAAGCATCGATTAATTAAGTTGACGTGTGACAAGTGGACTAAAAAACGTATGAAAAATATAAAATAGTTTAAACAAGTTAATAAAATAAAATATCATATTCAAATTACAATTATTTTATTTTTCCTCTCAAAGAAAAACAAAAAAAGTCAAAAAATAAAAATTAAAAGTGAAAATTCTTTCTAAATGAAGCTAATTTAGCCAAGTTAAATTAGTCAAAAAAACCAAATTAAAGAAATTCAAGTTGAAAATAATCTTAAAAACAATGTATACTAGCATAAATTGAAGAGATTTTGAAAAAGGAGAAGCTTCTCTCCAGTCCAATTGTTGGATCTGTGGGGTCAATCACGATTCTCATTTTGATAATTCGAACCGTTCAATGTTTAGAACTTATCGTATATTTCATGCCTACAAAGAATCACAATGATCAGATACCGTTAACCCTTCGAAACAGATTTTTGTGAATGGTAAATAAGATTTTAAAAATAAGTATGTAACAAAAATATGTTCCGATCAATGAGCTATCGATATTCGATTAAGATAATTTTTTCCAGACATGAAGTACTCAACAAACTTTATACATTAAACGGTTCGAATTATCAAAACGAGACTTGTGATCGGCCCCATAAACTTAAAAATACACTCCAATCTATACAATAAACTGGAGAGAAGCCTATTCCTTTTAAAAATACAACTAAACGGCACTGTTTGGCGTCGCATCACGCAAAGCATTCCCCTTCCCTATTTCCACACTGCATTTCGCTGTTCCCAGATGAGCTGTATGTGTCTTGTTCCTTGGAAAATGCCTGGTAGCTCGAAGCTACCAGGCTTGAAAATGGCTCGAGAGGAAGAGAAGGAGAGGGAGAGGGAGAGAGAGAGAAAGAGAGGGAGAGGAGAAAGAGGAGGGAGGGAGAGGAAGAAGGTCGGCGTCGCAGCTCCTCGCCCCGCCATCGTCGCAGCTCCCGCCGTCGTCGTAGCTCCCGCCGCCGCCTCTGCTTCCTCCTCCGTCGCAGCCCCACCAATGTCGCAGCACCACCGTCGTCTGCCCAGCCTCCCCTCCTCCTCAAACCGGTTTTTATGGCCCCCTCCCCTCCCTCCTCCTCCTCCTCCATATTTGTAAGTTATTCATAATTTTTTTTAGCATAGGATGAGAATCCATTTCCTTTTACGATCATGCTACGTAGAAAAAAATAACAAAACCGACACCAAAACGACGTCGTTTTGGTGTCGAGCCGCGACATTCGAGCTACGTAGCATGATCGTAAAAGGAAATGGATTCTCATCCTATGCTAAAAAAAATTATGAATAACTTACAAATATAATTTTAAAGATTTATTTAAAGTATGAATTGTTATTATAATTTTGAAAATTATACACATTGTTTGGTTTTAATTTTTTAAATTGTTAATTAAAATATAATTATGAAATAATTATTTACTAATAAAATTAGTCATTTGTTATGCAATTGAAAATTTAAATGGGCAGAATATAATTTTCAGAATCATAAGAAGCAATCCATGTTTTAAAAAATCTCATAAGTTGTATTCATAATTTATCTTAAAATTATTTGTGATTCTATACCATCAAGTTTTATGTATATATATATATATATTGGGAAAGTTTATGGTGCACATCTTGCATAAATTGGCATAATTTTATTATAAAAATTCGTAATATCAATTACAAAATGTGTAATTTCACCACAAATTAACACAACAAAATGTTTTAAATTTTGTAATTGATGTTACAAAAATTTATAACTTGATTAAAACATTTTTTGTTACATCAATTTATAACGAGATTACATATTTTATAATAAATATTACGAAATTTTGTAATAAAATTATACCAATTTATGATAGGATGCATATGGTATGCATCCCTTTAGGGGTGCACACCATAAGATTTCCCATATTTGGGATTTGTTTTTTTTTTTATGATTTTATGATTTTTTTTATTATTTCAAGAGTTAAATTTTAAATTTTATTTTTTTATTTTGCTAAAGCAAGTAATTTTTGTGAGTGAAAACATTGATGCGACAATTGACTTTTTTTAACTAATGACAAATAATTTAATAGCTTTTTGATATTTTAATTTCTTTAACAACAAATTAATTTTTTTGTCATTCAATTTAATTATTGTATAATCAAATTTTTTTATAAATATTTTCATGAGATAATTTAATGAGTTCCTAACATTATTGTATATTTTAGTCTCCATTAATTATAATTGATGAAATTCATAAAAATGGGTATAAAATTTCTTTCTTTCTTGGACTCTCTTTTACCATTCAGCTGCACAATTAGTCAAAAACAAAATTAGCATGATGATTTATGATCATCAAAAACAAACTACATCCACTCATTTAAATTAGCGTGTGTGAAATAGTAAGAACTTTTTTTTTAGATATTTCATTATATTTACAACCTTTTAATTATTTTTACAAGAGTCAAAAAGATTAGATTTTTCCATTAGTCAAAGATTATAAACACTAGGGAAAAAATATTTATAGAGTAATTTTTATATATTTTCTTTATTTATTTTAAATGTATAAAATTGTATAATCTATTATAAAATGTTTTAAAATTTCATGTAATATTTTTTTTTTACATCAGATTAGGAAATTGATAAAATTGAACTATAACATACTGTCTATATTAGTTTCTCAATGAAAACCGAATGAATCTGTTCGATGCTAAATATGCCATCAATACCTATCGAACCAAATCGCTACACCTTTACCTAGGATTGTGCAAAATACCGTCTAATTTGCTAAAGTTACAGTGATCTGCATCAATTTGTACCAATCTATTTATTAACCGCGGATTAAATTTTAAAATTTATAATCCGCCTTTGAAACCACTCTGCTTTGTTATAGTTAATATATATATATATATATATTTAATTTCTATTAAAATATCAAAATAAAAATAAATGTAAGAGAAATTTAAGAAGTGAAATTTATTACAAATTAGTAGTTATATATATGAAAAATACAATGTAAAATTAGTTTGTGTTATATATATATCTATATAATAAGGCACAAAGGTTTTTAAAAAATGTATGTGAGATACATTTTGATCTAATGGCATCTAATGGCAGAGATAATCCCAATCAATATCCAACGGTTGTCATCAATTTTTTTACCGCCCAAACAATTTCTGCTCTCTCTCTCTCACATCTGCCTAAACACGTCTCTCCCTTACCCTTCCCTCTCTCATCCAACGGTTCTTCTTCTTTCCTACCCTCCATATTCGCTAGCTCCCGACGCTGCTCTCCAGTCCTTGATATCTGCCTCTCGAACTCGGCTCGCAAGGTAAGATATCTGTCTCTCCCCTTCTGTTTCTGTCGAGTTGTGTATGTTTTTTAATTGTTTCAGTGGTTTCAGTCTTTTTTTCTACCTCTCTCCTTCTCTCTCTGTCGGGCTGTGAGGTTTTATTTACGGGTCATTTAGGTTGGGTTGTGAGGTTTTTGTCTGATAGATTTCTTGCTGGTTCTGTTTGTGCAAATGATAGTGTTGCTTATTCTTCCCCCAAGAGACCCGATTAAATCGCCGACAACGGGGAGCTCACGATCGTCGGACTGGAAATCGACCTCGAAGATCTCGAGATTCACCGACGAAGGCCATCGTCCTCGCCGCCATGTATGGGGGGGTCCGGTGCGAACGCCACCGACGCCGATCTGTTAACCCTCTTCACACACGCCATAACCACCACCACCACCAAAATTGATAGGTACAAACACACACACACACACATATATATATATATATATATATATATAGAGAGAGAGAGAGAGAGAAATTGGGGATCTGGGAAATGGATAAATAAGGAATTAGGGTTAGGGTTGAGAGATGTTATTGAAAATTGAGGAAGATTTAGATGCGAGAGATAGACAGATCATGAATGTGAATGTATTTTTCCATTATTTGTTCATTTGTATTTTTTCATTGTTTATTCTGGGTTGATCATTGAAGGATTTTCTGGTAATTGTGGGAAGGGGCTTCATTTCTTCAACATTTGAGCCTTTGGGGACCTACATTGTGCTCCCTCTCCCTCTCTCTCTCTCCCCCTCTCTCTCTATTCAAGTGTAAATAATTTCCTTATTGTTTCTTAGTTTTTAGTTTCGTATCTCAGGTGATTTCTGCTGGGTTAAAACTCATACATTTGTGACTTTGTGCCTTAAAACTCTGCTGCCTTGAATTCTGACTTTGTGCCTTAAAATTCTGCTGGGTTAGTTTATCAC
>NW_021026812.1:57253-68748 GCF_004153795.1 Camellia sinensis | reverse complement strand
TGAAAGAGAGATGAAATATTTGAAAAAATCTTTCAAAACACCTTGCTTAGGGGTTTGAATTTGAAGAAAAGAGGAGAAGAGGGAAGAAATCCAGTTAGAGGAGAAAATGGGCATGAACCGTTAAGAAAGAGTCGAGCAGCCCTCGCCAAATCGAGCCTATTCATTTGCACACTTGGAATCAAGATATGAGGCCATCACCGTTGGAAATAATACTTACGGGGCTTCATTTTGCACTCAAGAATCTCCTAAATCCCTTTGGCGACCAAATTGTTAGTCATTAATGTCTATTATCAATGCAGTGATGAGACGTCACATGATAAATAAAAATATGTTTTGTTATTATTGTTATTGATAATAATTTCTTTATTTACCTTTTTACAATGTTCAAAAAATTAATTTATGTTTATTGTTAATTTTTGTAGATGAGAAATCAAAAATAAATTTTAACCAAATTCAAGTTATAACTAATTTGAGATTGAAAATGAAATTTCAAAAGAAATTATAATTATATATAATTTTAAAATATTTTTAAAAAAATACAAGGAAAAATTGGAACTATAAATTAAAATTATCAAACAACCTAATTCTATGAAAAAATTAAATGAAAAATTCATCAAATTTGAATTTATAATTATTAAATATTTTTACTAAGCCATTAATTTTTTATTCAGGTTTAGCTTGATTTGGACTTAAATAATTTTTCAACTATAAATATATATTAATATTGATACAATCAATATCAGACATATTTTAAGAAGGATAAATTATATCGATAGTCCCCGTATTTTGTCACTTTGTGTCAATTTGGTCTCTGTAATTTCAATTAGTTTGATTTTTACTCATAATTTTAGATTTTGTATTAATTTGATCTAATTGATAATGCTGGTTAAGATTTTTGAAAGAAAATAGTTATTGAGTTAATTGAGATTAACTTATCGAGTTGAACAAGTTTATAATTTTGTTTATAACTTGTTGAGTTGAAAAGTATAACAGATGCTACTTATGGGTGTATTTTTTTTCAAAAAAAAATAGCGATCATAACAATTGGATCAAATTGAGACAAAATTATAAATTTAGGATTAAAATTGAGCAAATTAAAATTGTAAGAATAAAAATAACACAAGACTTAAAATATAGGGATTACTAATGTAATTTATCCTTTTAAGAATAAGTACATAATTGCTTAATTAATTTTGAAATTGTTAATAAATATACCAAGCAAATATGTATATATTTCCTATTTTTGTTGTACATTTAGAAAATATATATATTTACTAATTAAAAGTTAAATAAATAGGTAGGTCTACTAACTCTTGAATTGGACATGAACTAGATGATTCTTTAAGGACTAGACTTAAATCAAGAATTATTGGCCAAAAAAATTGATTTAAACTAAATTTTCTTAGTTACTTTTTAGTGTTTAATCCAATATTAAAACCCCAAATTAGCTGATATGAGTCACGAACTAATAAACTATGATATAATTTAAATATAAAATTTAAATTTATTAGGACTAGAATATGACCTACAGTTTGGGGTGACTTTATCTTAAATAGTTTTTTTATACATAAATATATATAGCTATTCATTTAATTGTTTTAAACATAAATATATAGTTTTTTTTTTTTTAAAACTATAGTTCAAACTTTTTAATAAGCATGCATAAAATAATTCCATATTTCTTATTTTTATTATAAAAAAATATTTACAAATATTTATTTACTAGTTTAATAAATAGATAGGTCAAATGATTTATATAAGTTAGGAACATAACAGTATAATTTTTAATGATTAGGTGAATGGCAAGTAGAAGTAAATCTAATGTTAAGTTCAAATTTAATATCACAAGTGAATTCTAATTCATTTTTACGTAAACCTTAAAACATAAGACAAATTATAATTATTTGTCTTCACAAAACATGAAAAAATGGCTATATTGACAAATGCAATTTATCATTACCATATAATAAATTAAATTTACGAAACTCAAAAGACGAATTGTATTTATGTTTTATCATAAATATAATTTCTGTGATTTACTTTTTAATTTTTATGACTTAAATTATGTCATATATTTGTTATTAAGAACTTAAAACATACAATTAATGATATAAGAATAAAAAAATTATTTTATATGTAATTATGATAAAAATAAATAAAATTTAATTAATTCTAAATTATTTTTGTTAAATATTGTAAATAATTTTTTTAAATTATTAGTATTTAATTTTAAAAATTAATTTTTATTATTTATTTCTACCTGTACATAGCACGAATAATTATGCCAGTAAGCTATGTACAGAAAAGCAACTAGCGTCTTATTTAATTTTTAATTATTTAGACTTCGTTTGACAATGAGATTTGGGATTACTTTAGTCACAAAAGACAAAATAGACTGTTTTAACTACAACAAACAAAACATCACATCCAATTCATAATTATTACATTTTTTTCTCACAAAAAAATCAAAAAAATCAAAAAATTCTTTCTAAATTAAATTTTGGGTAATGATACATCCCACTAAAAGTGGTACTCTAAAGCACCACTAATGAGTTGGCAAACACTTTAACAAAAAAAAAAAAAAAACACAAGACACAAGCAGTGGGTCCCGTCTACTGCCACATCACTAGTGGTGTTTTTAGAGCACCACTTTTAGTAGTCTCAAGTATTATTGTTTTAGTTACAGAGATTTGGTATCTTAGTTATGAATTGATATGGGTGCATAGTTATGAAATTTTATAATGGTCAAATTTATAATAAATTTGATTACCAAACTTTGTGATGATTAGTTATAGAACTTTTCAATTGATTATGAAAATCTATAGTTATGAATCTGAGTGACCTTAGTCATGATATAGTATTTTAGAGAGTCACTATTCTAACTCTATTTTGCTCTAAATACACTTTCGTTTTTATCCTTATTATATATATAAAAAAATAGTGTAATTAGAACAAAGTGTAGTAGAAATAGCGACTCCCAATATTTTATTATAAACTAGAGTGGCATTGACTATAAGACTTTTGTAATGTTTTTGTTATAAACCTATTTTAAATGGATCATAGAAACAAATAATATAAAAAATTTAATAATTTCAATATCCTTTTATATATTTTTATATAGATATAGATTTTACATATTTTTAAATATTAACAATAGTCTTATGAATTGTCTAATATTTTCCATTTAAAATTATTAAGGCTTAATTTGGACTATATGTATCTTTAGATGTTGTGTATGGCATAGTATTATTTTTTTCTCTTACCAATTATCTTTCATTGCATTTACAAATTGAAAAAAAAAAAAAAAAAAAACCACTAAAAATTTTCTCACATTACATTATTTGAAAAGGTATATGCTATTGATTTCTCCCTTTTATCCTCTGTTTTTGTAACGTTTTATTAGTATTAATAAAATGTTACTTTTAAAATAAAAATAAAATAAAATAAAAACAGAAAACGCACTACCACTGTCTCTAGCTCTTGTTGTGTTGAAGTCAATGTTTTCAAAACCGGACCGGTGAGCGAACCGGAAAAGGGACCGGGTGGACGGGTCACCGGTTCAACCGTCGGGTCAAAGCGGTCGAACCGTGACGTCATAATTAATGTTATATAATTAAAAAATATAATTATAAATTATAAATAAATAAAAATATATATAAATAATCAAATAAAAATAAAAATTGTTGCATAATATTTATTAATAATATTTAATAAAGTCATAATTGATAAAAAAAAAAGTCAAATTAAATTGTTTAAACATTCCCTCCAAATAAATTGATTGAATGCTAGATTTAATTTTGGAGGGAAATGAAATTTTCAACTCTCCCTCCAATCAATATGTTTCAAATAATTTCATTGAATCCCACATAGAATTTTGTAGGTTCTCTTTGAAAAATCTTTTCCTATAAATAGGAATAGACTTTCATAATCTTCTCAAGCTTTCAATGAGACTCTTTCTTATGAGAGGAGACTCTTGAAATAAGAATTTTTAGTCAAAATTTTAAAATATATATATATATATATATATAAGAAAGAAAGAGAAAAGAAAGAAAATAAAAAAAAAAGTAAAACCCCAAAAAAAAAAAAATAGACCGGTTCTGGCCGGTTCGACCACTGGGTCACCGGGTTTTCCCGGTTTTGGCCCCAATCCGGGTTTAGGGGGTTGATCGGACCGGAACAAGGTCAGGTTCAACCGGTCCGACCGGCTGGTCTGGTCCGAGTTTGAAAACAATGGGTAGAAGTATAAGTCAATCAGGTGGAAAAATAGATACTCATGGACAAATTAGGAGTTATTTAGAATGACGTAAATAAGTATATTTTTTATGTTTTTACAAAAAGATATGCAGAAAAATAAAGAGATGATGTGATGAAAAAAAGATAAAAAGATAAAAAGATGAATTATTTTACAATCGTCAAACTTGACCTTAATAGTTACACGACATGTGGATAGATGTATAATACGTTGACAAATAGACATATAGGTAGGCATAAAATAGTTTTTCAAATTATAATTATTCTCTCAATTCTAAAAGAATGAAGTTTGGGCCTATTTGTTCAAAAGTTTTAGAAATTGATATCTGACCTGCGTACTCTTTTTTATTAAGGATAAATTATAAATATATCTATTGAGATTTATTTAAAGTATAAATTATTTTTTGTGGTTTTGAAAATTATAAATATTTTTTTGTCAGAATTTTTTATTTAACAAAATTAACTAAAAAAATAAATTATATAATTACTCTCTAAAAGAATAATAAAATTACCTAAATCATTAATTGAAACATATTTCTCATATTATTAAAAATTGTTAATTGATTTCATGATTTATTAATAAAGAGACAATTTGTTACCAAATTAAAAACCTCAAAAGATGAAATGTAATTTTTTAATCTATAAAAATAATTCATATTTTAATCAAATTTCAAGAAATATATTTATAATTTACTCTTTTATTAATAAAAAAAGAAGAAGTTAATGATATGTTTTAGTTTAGAAAAAGTTACATTTAGAACTCTATTTTTAAAGTTTTAGATCATCACTGTTTAGTTTAGGTTCAATAATTGAATGTTTTAGTTTTATTTATATCTAATTTTTTATTTTATTTTTTTGTATCTATCGTCGTTCCTTTGCTGGCCATTGTCGCACGCGACTCATTATAAAAATTGCCAATGCCAAAAAATTCACCGACTACCAACCCTGACAGATATGTAGATAATTATTATTTATTTATTTATTTATTATTTTCCAGCTAAACAATGGTTATGCTTGCATCAACCACGCAGCACTCTGTACGAAAATAAATATCTTATCCAAATCTTTTGAATACACCAACAATTATTTTATTATACTTCTTGTTTGGTGATGTTGTGAAGTAGATGGAGTGCTGCATTGGCAGGGGCGACATCACTATATAGCTGATGTGTCCCATACCCCATCTAGCAAAAACGTTCTTAAAAAAAAAAAAAAATTATATTATTAATATTTTGTTTTATATAAGATTTTTTTTAAAAAAAAAAAAAAAAAATCCATGATAAATTTTATAATATAAAAGATATAAAATATTTTTATAATAATTGAAATCTCTCAATAATTTTATAGAGAAAATTTAACACATAAATTTTACACCGACACAAAAGAATTTTGCTAGTATAATCACAGAAAAATTTTATCAAAGGACTTTAGTTAATAAAAAAAAAATATTGGACCTCTCTTACTATCAAAAATTGAAGAAGAATATTTTACTAATTTGTTCTTTACATAATTTAATTATTTAAGAAAATTAAGGAATTTCATCAAATAAGAAAAAATATTTAGCATGACAATGATACTTGGTATCGCTATCTAATAACATTTTATTACTTACACTACAACAAAAACACATTTCAGTGAAACTATACTAGTGGCCTGTTCTTAAAAAATGACACAAAAAGAATATTTGGTGGCATTTTTTTAAAAAATGTCGTAGAGCTACAAACATACAAGGCTCTAGCGGCATTTCAATTAAAAAAAGTGTCACTTTACTCCAACAAAAACGCCACTACAACAAATTTACACTTTAGTGACACTACACTAGTGGTATGTTTTTAGAAAATGCCACAAAAATAAAAATTGGCTTAAATGTTTTAGAAAAATGTCACAGAACCACAAAAATATAAGGCTCTAGTGGCATTTCAATAAAGAAAATGTCACATCAATTTTATGGCATTTTATAAAATAATGACATAAAAAATTATGTTCGTGACATTTATCAACAGATGCCACTAAACTTTAATATCAATGGCATTTTTTAAAAAATGTCAGGACACTAGGTGGGTGTAAATTACTTTTTATGGCACTTAGGTGAAAAGTGTCATAAACAAATATTTTATAACATTTTGAGAAATGCCACTAAGCCAAAAACTTTCCAAGCTTATAATGACATTTTTGAAAAAATAAAAAATGCAAATATATTTTCTAAATTTTTTAAATGCAGTAAATGATTAAAAATAAATAAATAAAACTCAATATACACTACGGGAAAAAACACATTCAGCGACTAAATTTCCTGACCAAAAAAAAATTGGAAAACAGTATTAGTAGCCAAAAGTCTACAATTGGCGACTAAAACTAAGTTTGGTCGCTGATTATATGGGTTTTAGTGACTAAAAATTTTTTAGTAGCCCAAAGTAAAGCTTTTTGGCGACTAAAAAAATTTAGTAGCCAAAAGTCTACAATTGGCGACTAAAAATAAGTTTGGTCGCTGATTATATAGGTTTTACTGACTAAAAAAATTTTAGTAGCCAAAAATAAAACTTTTTGGTGACTAAAAAAGTCTACAATTAGCGACTAAAAAATAAGTTTAGTCGCCAAAAGTGGTCATTTTTAGTGCGGGAGAACTAAAATCCTAAGGCGGGAATTAAATTTTTTGGCGATCAAAATTTTGATAGCTGAAAGTGCATCTTCGACGACCAAATCTGATTTTAATCGGCAAAAGTTAAGTTTTTTAGCAACTAAAAAATAATTAGTAGCTAAAAGTATAGAATTGGCGACTAAAAAATATTTTTAGTGGCCAAAAATAGTCTTTTTTTTATTTTGCTAGTAAATAGTTTATTTTACATAAATTATGTTCAATAAAATATTTATGTTTATACATATACTTTTATATTAATATGGATGTATATACTATATAAATAATATATGTTGCATATATAATCATGTGGTGCTATAAAGGTGTAGTGGGAAGAGTGTGGTGTATAAGGTTTATGGTGCGGGAGGTTGGGGGTTCGAGTCTCCACAAGAGCGGATCAAATTGTTCTACCATAAATTATTGTCATGAATTACACTTGATAGCGTCACGAATAGTGCTTACCATGACATTAAAGTGTCACTGAAAGGTTTTAGTCTTGATGGTGTAATGACACTTATAAGTGTTATTAACTTTTTTTTTAATGGCGCTTGATAGTGCCACAAATAATATCTACCATGACATCAAAATGTCATTGAAAGTTTTTAGCCATAATGGTAGTAGCACTTATAAGTATCTACCGTGGCACGGATACAAATGGCACTTGTTCAAAATATCACAAGACTAAAAAATATCATTAAACTAATAATTTTGTGGCACTTTTAAATGTCACTAAACTAAGAAAATATTATAGTGTTATCTTCTCATATATATATATATATATATATATATAATAAGGCAAGAGGGATTTTGAAAATGTCTTCAAATGTATGTGAGATACATTTTGATCCCATGGCTGAGATCAATTGTAATATCTATCCAATGGCTGAGATCAATTCTACACATTTCTGTTTCTCCACATTTCTGTTTCCCGCCCAACATGGCTGTTTCTCCACTCTTCTCTCTCAGTATCTAACCTCTGTATCTAACCTTTGTCTTCCCATCACAAATGATTTGCCTCCCTATCTACCCTCTGTCTACCCATATTCCCTCTCTATTTCTCTACCTACCCTCTCTATCTCTCTATTCCTCTCCGTTCTTCTTCTTGATTTTTTTTTTTAAATCTCAGCTTTTGCCTTCATCACAGCCTTCATCACAGTCTTCATCAAAGCCTTCATCAGAGCTTACACCGTTTCACTCTCACCGTTGTTCACTCCGGCTCGACATCACTTCGGCTGCTGGGTTAGTTCATCACTTTGGCACTGGGTTAGTTTATCACTTTCATACATATTATTGCTTATTGGCAACCGTTTCCTGTTTTTTTAAAGAAAGTGTTAATAACTCATGCTAAAATAACTCAATCTAAAATAACTCTGTTGGGTTAGTTCATCACTCCCTGTAGTCATCAAATTCTGAAATCACAAAATCAAATTTGACTTCCTGTAGTCATGAAATTCTGAAATCAAATTTGACTTCCTGTAGTCATCGAGTAAAATAATAACAATTTGAGTGGAAAATCTGTGTTTCCATTACTAAAAGGCAGAGTTTTTTTAAGGCAGAGTGTAACTCAGTCAATTTTATATATAATTTGAAAATCAGTGTTTCAAATTTGACTTACCCACACGGTGTAACTCAGTCAATTTTATATATAACAATTTTGTGTTAAAATCTGTGTTTCCATTACTAAAAGGCAGAGTTTATTTAAGTGGAAAATCATAACTTCATCAATGATTTGACACAATCATTGAAGTGTGAGCTTTGCTCAAATTCTCCTGGTCCCCTGAACAACCACAAAAGAAGAGAGAGAGAGAGAGAGAGAGAGAGAGAGAGAGCTCTTTTTCCATTCTCAATATACTGTTATGTTCTGTCATTTTTTTTGGCTACGGTAATGGCCAAAACATAGATTATGTTTAGCATGCCATGATAAGATACATTCTATAACATGTCGCTTATTGTATAATCTTTTTTCTTTCTTTTTTTTAAGTGTCACTTATTGTATAGTCTGCCTTAAATTGTTCAATTTTCCACTTTGAAGTTGGATGAACATACGTTTATTATATTTGCTAATTATTTTTACAGGTGTTGGAGGCTATTCATATTTGTATGAGCCACTTTGGTGGGCTGGCATGATAACAAGTGAGTTTTCCTATAGCTTTTGGACTAGAAGCAACATTGAGGAATCCTAATTCTTCCTAACTTCCTTATGTTGTTTTGTGAGCAGTGCCAGTTGTGGGTTTAATGATTAAATTTTAAGTACTTCATTATGATGAAATTCTGGGTTTAATGAATCAAATTAAAAATTAATCAAAACACTTATGGTAGCCAGGTGGTACTTTACAAAAATCACCTGGCAGTGCCAGTTGTGTCCAAAACTCCTTGCATTCTTGGGTCAGGGGGCCAGGTGGTACTTTACATGTGCTGTTGAGCTTTTTTATGAGCTTTTTTATGTTCTTTTGTTGATGAGCTTTTTTAATACTGTTGGTTTTGTGAGTAAATTTCCAATTGAATAGAATGTAGTTTGCAGTTCAAGGTCTGGATTAAGACCTTAAAATTTTGCTACCACAATAAACTTCTTTCTAGCAAAAGTATGGTGTACAAATCTATTAAATAGAAGGAATGTGAAGTATGAAATGCATTAGATTTTTAATAGTTATGATTTTTAATATAGATTCTGTTAACAGATTACAATTTGTTATGATTTTTAATATAGATTCTGTTAACAGATTACAATTTGTTATGATTTTTAATATAGATTCTGTTAACAGATTACAATTTGTTATGATTTTTAATATAGATTCTGTTAACAGATTACAATTTGTTATGATTTTTAATATAGATTCTGTTAACAGATTACAATTTGTTATGATTTTTAATATAGATTCTGTTAACAGA
The DNA here is from genome assembly GCF_004153795.1 of Camellia sinensis. NCBI lineage: Eukaryota > Viridiplantae > Streptophyta > Magnoliopsida > Ericales > Theaceae > Camellia > Camellia sinensis. Next base: position 58,973 of record NW_021026812.1, on the reverse strand, counting down.
TTACAATTTGTTATGATTTTTAATATAGATTCTGTAATTTGTTATGATTTTTAATATAGATTCTGTAATTGTATAGATTCTGTAATTGTATATAGATTCTGTAATTCTGTAATCTACACTGACTGTTTATTTTTAATTTGTATATGGATTCTGTAATTGTTTAAGAAAATTAAAAAAAAAATTATGGTACATCTAATCTGTTTTGAATGTACATGTTTTGTCCATGAAAATATTGAGAAACATGACTATAATCTTTTCTTATTTTATTGTTGTTACTGATGAAAAAAAGGTATCCATTCAAATTTTTAGTCAGTAAATTTTGGTAGTAAGTCAATTATGTTTTTGGTGATTCTCAAACTCTTATTTTTACTTTACAAATTTTACAATTAGAACCTGCTAAACATTCATATTCATATCAACACCATAATATATTTTAGTCTAGATTTGAAATCTATAATACATATTTGGTGATTCTCAAACTCATATTGTATCTCAATATTATTTCTTTCCAGCAGTTAACTTGAATATTATAGAATTTCTTTCCAGCAGAATTTCTTTTCTTTTCTTTTCTTTTACTTGAATTCAAACATAAAGAAAGCTAAACTTCTTCTTGAATTTTTTAACTTCTGCACAGACCAATCTATAGATATATGGAAAAGTATTATTAACTTCTTCTTGAATTTTTTTTTCCTCTCTCAGCTTTTGCCTTCATCAGAGCTCCTGTGGATCACTCTGACCACTCTTACCGTTGTTCACTCCGGCTGCGACATCACTTCAGCTGCTCGACATCCTGCTCGGTTAGTTTAGAAAATATTCAACAGACCACTATACTTCTATAATTAGTTCTCTATACTGGTATAAGACAGTATATAATCCTTGAAGCTAAGCTTCTATATAATTCTTGAAGCATATTGATATTAACTACCCCTGTTTGGCTCCCATTTTTTTCTTCGGTTTTTAATTTTAGTAAATTTTATATGCAAACATATATATAGGTTGCTAATATAACAGGTATGGATCCAAATTCATTAAATCTACATTTCAAGCTCTTACTTTATCATCCCACTTTGTACAAACTTCATTTCCTTCCACCATCAATCTGCAGAAAATTGGGTATCTTATATGATTTCACAATTCTTATTTTTCTTTTCAATCATCTTCTTAACAACAAACAAATCATTTTTGTATTGTAAAACAAAATGGTAAATGAAGGACCAACCTCAAAATGAACCAACCAATTGTTAATTCCTGCTCCAAACCCCTTATCAAGATGGTAAGCCGGGGGAGACCCATCCAAACAAACTGCACAATATCAGAATCCCAAACACATTATAGTCAAGATTGTAAAAAAAATTTAAATTGGCTTATTATGAAGAAGATTTTAACCTGCTCCTTTTGCAACAGCATTCTGAACATAAGTTATGCCAACATAGAAGCCTTCTGTTTTGAGCAATATTAGTACATATTTTTTCCTACAAGGTCCTCTATGCTTCAATATATTTAAATTATATGGTATGCGTGATGGCCAAATTAAAAAGCAAAATATTAATGAAAAAATTATAAATTCAAACATTTACTGATTTTTTTATTATTATATTTTTTTTGTTATTATTATTATTTAATATTAATGATTTTTTTCCAAAAAAGAATACACAACAAATTACTAAGTTTATTTATATTAAATCTAAATCTAAAAGTAGAATTTAAAAAAAAAAGTATT
>NW_021026812.1:0-54862 GCF_004153795.1 Camellia sinensis | reverse complement strand
TCAGAAAATGTGAGTTTGATTATGGGTTTCGCAAAGAATGTAGAGAGAGAGAGGGGAAGGGGGAAGGGACTGTTTGTTTGGAGCTATTTAAAAACAAATTAAGGGTGATTTATTTAGTTGATCTTCCTACAACAAAAAAATTAAACTCGCACTCAAAAAAAATTATTTAACATTTTATTTGTTGTGTAATATATTTATTTAGTTGTACCATTCAAATGTAATATATTTGTTGTGTGATTTGGTTTTAATTTCATCTTTATAAAATTGAAGTCAGTTAATAAAGAGAAAAGTTCAAATTTAGACCATTTTATTGTGCTCCAGTTTTAATTTATCACTTTAATGTTACTGTTAAAAAAACATCTATTCTAAATGCTGGTTTGACTAAGAAAATGTGAGTTTGATTATGGGTTTCGCAAAGAATGTAGAGAGAGAGAGGGGAAGGGGGAAGGGACTGTTTGTTTGGAGCTATTTAAAAAGAAAGTAAGGGTGATTTATTTAGTTGATCTTCCTCCAACAAAAAAATTAAACTAATACTCAGAAAAATTTATTTAACATTTTATTTGCTGTGTAATATATTTATTTAGTTGTACCATTCAAATGTAATATTTATTTGTTGTGTGATTCTAATGTACAGATGATAAATATTTTTCATTTAATTTTTTTGTGAATATCTAGAGTTCCTAATTAAAAGAAAAATTTGAAAGACTTGGCATTTTAACATTTATGTGTAATATGGCAAGAGAGTTTTTTTTTTTTTTTTTTTTTTTTTGCACCTTTTTAAGGGAATATAATATTCTATGTTGTATTTCAAAAATTCTGGTCAATCCTTATGTGTGTATGTGTATTACTTTAGTTGTCTTCATGAAAAAAAAATGTGTTAAACTTACAAGTATTTAACTTAATGCAAGTATTTAACATAATTCGTTTTGTTTTGAATCAAATTCACCGAGTATTTAACTTAATCCAAAAAACTGTATTTAACATTTTGTTACAAAAAAAAATTTAAAAAAAATTGTACCATTTTAAACAGAGAAGACACGTGCCTCTGGTATCTGTTAACCTTTTTCTTTTTCTTAGAAGTTTATATTTTTATTTATTTCTTTTCCTCTTGATTGTAACCCCTTAAGTATTTTCTATTCATGGCAGTTATTTATTTAAATAAAATTTTGAATTTTATTATTCAATTTGGTAGCAACATATTTGGAAATAACATTTCAGTGTCAATGAAATCCATGTTAACTTTTATTATTGCTAATTTTTTATTTCTTTGTGTCTAAAATTATATAACCAAACATTTTTAGGTTGAAGTACAACAGTTATGAACAATATCACTATTTTTGGTCAAGTAAGTTTTTTTTCTTCTTGTTTTCTCGTCATATAAATTTAAGTACCTCTCGTATAAATTTAAGTACAACAGCTATGGATAATATCGCTATTCTAATTATTTTTTTTCCTCATACTTTATACGTGGATGGGGACTTACACCGAACCGTAATATCACCGCCCTTTACTAATTTTCTTATTTATGTGTATAAAGTTTTATTTATCACTCTAAAGTTTTTATATGTATAGGTTCGATTTCTTCAAAAAATAAATGTTAATGTTGTTATTCGCGATGAGCGTGACCTTAATATTATTCGCATTCATGAGGTAAGCCTAAAAGTCACTTGAACATTAGACATGTATTTTCTTATCATTTTAAAAATAATTTATAAATATATTCTACTTAGTTTTTTACAGGCAAAGGCAAAGCAATATCAAAGGAAACAAAAAAAGCTATTTCTTATGGCAAAGGAAAGGAAAATGTGCATCCCATAGTATGGCTTCTCAACAATTTTGAAAGTTTCTTTTTCGAATATTATATAGATTTTTTTAGGAATTGCATAGTGTCATATACTATTTTTTATGTGCATTTTTCAAAAGTTCCTTTTTCAAAAATTTATTCAATTCTTTTTATTGAATGTGAAATGTTTTTCTGAAGCATGTTAAAGCAAGCATTTGTACAACATTCTAATGCATTTGTATGAACATTAATTTGAATTTTTAATATGTTTGTCTATTTGTATGATAAAAATATGTTGCATTTGTACAATATGTTGCATCTACAACATAGAAGAAAGAACAAATATGAGATGAAAAGTAAACTACATAATATAATTTTTTTTTAATTTTTATTTTTCTTATAAGAAGTTCATAAGGAAATAAGAAAAAGACAAAAATGCATTTTAATATAACAGAAACAACAAGAAGAGAGAAAAGGAAAGTACAAGACATTGCACGCTAATATTCACATTTTACGTACCCAATGATGTAATATTTACCTTTTCAACGTACATTTTGTAAAGAGATGGGTAGTGTCTTAAAACCAATAAGTGCATGCATAGTGAGTTTGCAGTTTTGTGTGCTTAATGTGTTTTCAAATTATTTTTCCCTTCCTTTTTAAATTTCATAAATACATGCATTGGTTCTTATATGACTAACAACTTAACCGAGTGAAGAGGAAAAGTTAGTTAAAAAGAAAGGGAAGCAAGTTAGTTAATCTTCACATTTTATGCACATTCTTATATAATATTCTCATTTTAGGCACACAATGATAATGTGTTATCAAAAGCTACATTGGCCCAACATGCACGGCGAGAACGTGAAAAAAATCAAAAGCCATGTTCTGCATACCAATTGGGACAACACCTGCGACGAGAACGAGAAATAGAAAGATCAAAGGAATGTACTAAACCAAGACAACCTTCTTTAACACCAAATTGGTAAAAAGAAAAAGAATTTTTTACCCAAGACAATCTTGAATTTTTTACTCTCACTATTACCACTTTATTATATAGATTTTCATTTGTTCATAATCTATTTCTGTAGGCCTCCTCCTACAACTCCATGTAGAAATGTTGGTGTGGTCATCCGTGATGAGCACGACCTTAATGTTATCCATGTTCGTGCGGTAAGTACAAAATCAAGTCAAACATTGTATGTATTTTATTTATATAAGATTATATAAGATTTTTTTAATCTTTTCAATATTTTATTTATATTTGTTAGGCAAAAGATAAAGAAAAGGTCAACCCAATGTCTAAAGGAAAAGAAAAGATGGCTCCTTCCGGCAAGAGAATGACAAATGCATGTCAAGTGGTATATATTCTTTTTTAAAAATATGATGCAAAACTAATCAAAATTTTGATAGTTAAAATATATGAGTGTGTAAAATGAATTTATTGTTTTATGTTGTTTTTGTAGAATGATTGTAATATGTTTTCCTGTAACTTGCTATTATTTGTATGTATTTTTCAAATTTATTTATTCTTATTTTGCATGGATACATGTGCATTTATAATGTACCATCCATAAGTTGCTACTTATATAAAGAGAATAGGAAAAAAGAAACGAAGAAATAAAGAAAAAATATATAAAGAAAGGAGAAACTAAATAAGATAGGTTTTTAATTCTTATTTAATATATAAAATAAAAAACAAAGAAAGGGAAAGGGAAAGTGAAGAAATAAGAAGATAGAAAGGGAAGAAATAAGAAAAAAAGAAATAAAGATAACACTATTAAAGGTATAAAACAAATAAAATAGAAAACAAAATTAAGAGAAAGGGAAGAAATAAGAAGATAGTTTCATTTTAAACACAAAATATTCACATATTTTGCTTCAATGATAAAATATTTTCATTTTAGGCACAAAATGATAATGTAATATCAAAAGCTGCATTGGCCCAACGGGCACGGCGAGAGCGTGAAAAAAATCAAAAGCCATGTTCTGCATACCAATTGGGACAACGCCTGCGACGAGAACGAGAAAGAGAAAGATCGAAGGAATGTATTAACCAAAGACAACCTTCTTTAACACCAAATTGGTAAAAAGAAAAAGAATCTTTTACCCAAGACAATTTTGAATTTTTTACTCTTACTATTACCACTTTATTATATAGATTTTAATTTGTTCACAATCTATTTCTGTAGGCCTCCTCCTACAACTCCATGTAGAAATGTTGGTGTGGTCATCCGCGATGAGCACGACCTTAATGTTATCCGTGTTCGTGCGGTAAGTACAAAATCAAGTCAAACATTATATGTATTTTATTTATATAAGATTATATAAGATTTTTTTAATCTTTTGAATATTTTATTTATATTTGTTAGGCAAAAGATAAAGGTGGTGAGTTGATCCTGAAACAGGGTGTTAGAGGATGTGATATAGAGGTCGCCGACTATAGGCTTCCTTTTCCGTTTGTTCTCATGCCTATGAAGGGTTTGCCAAGGGCTTAACGTGTTTGAGTTAGTACTCTTTTGTTGTAACCAAGTGTTAACTTGGAAAGCTGTAAGCCCTTAGGGCATTTGCTTTTGTTGTTAACATGTAATACTTATGTAATGGAATTCTGATAAATGGAAGAACGTGGTTATTACATATGTCAATGCATATCTTTATTGATGGGTTTAATGTTGTTATTTTGAGGGCGTTACAGCATTTATAATGTAGCATCCATAAGTTGCTACTTATATAAAGAGAATAGGAAAAAAGAAACGAAGAAATAAAGAAAAAATATATAAAGAAAGGAGAAACTAAATAAGATAGGTTTTTACTTCTTATTTAATATATAAAATAGAAAACAAAGAAAGGGAAAAGGAAAGGGAAGAAATAAGAAGATAGAAAGGGAAGAAAAAAAAGAAATAAAGATAACACTATTAAGATATAAAACAAATAAAATAGATAACAAAATTAAGAGAAATGGAAGAAATAAGAAGATAGTTTCATTTTAAGCACAAAATATTCACATATTTTGCTTCAATGATAAAATATTTTCTTTTTAGGCACAAAATGATAATGTAATATCAAAAGCTGCATTGGCCCAATGGGCACAGCGAGAGCGTGAAAAAATTGAATTTCAATGCTTGCAACGAGAGCAAGAGGGATTAGAAGAATGTGTTCAACTAAGACAACGTTCTTTAACACCAATTTGTCGCGATCGCGCTCACTTGGAGTGGGAAACAATAACTGAAGATTCTCAGTCGGCACAAAAACGAACAATGGTTACCCATCATTCTACATGTTCGTTTTCTATGCCAAGCACATCTTCAAATTCACAAAGGAATTGGTAAACTACTGTCTCTAATCTTGAAATAGATACTTTTACTCATACCATTTTGTTTTACAAAATTTTATTTATACACAAATATTCGTAGGTCTACTCTTATAAATCGATTTCTTCAACAAGATCTATGTACTGATGATGAATTAGAAGATCTGCCTACGAGTATATCAATTGACGCCCGGGCACACAAAGATTCTTGCCGCCATTATCTTGGCAAGATGGATGTATTATGTCCTTATTGTTCAGCCTTAAATTGGATGGATGAAAAATTGACAAAATCATCTATAAAGCGTCCCCTATTCGGAACTTGCTGTTTGGAAGGAAAGATTAGGCTACCTTTACTTATTACACCCCCTCCACCACTTCAGGCATTGTATGATGGGAATAATGATCAATCAAAATCCTTTCGAAGTTACACTCGAGTGTACAATGCAGCCAATGCTTTTACGAGTCTTGGTGCTACATTGGATCCTAGAGTACTCAGTGGAAGGGGCCCTACATCATTCACAATTCATGGGGAATTGCGACATCAAACAGGATCACTACAACCACAACCTGGGCAGGATGCGAGTTATGCTCAGCTGTATATCTATGACCCTTATTCAGCTTTAGAAATTCGTAATCATAGAAATCCTAACTTGAGAAGGGATGTTCTCAAAACTATTCAGGATAGTTTGTTGCAAGCCAATGCATTTGTAGATAAATATCGCCAGGCTCATGCCATTTTACATCAATTAGAATCGGCAGGACACAATCTACCTGCTCATCTTCATTACAGTTCAACAACCAATCGACGTCGGTATAACCTACCAACTACAGATGAGATTGCAATTGTAATACCAGGTGATGGAACAGAGGTAAATGGAATGAGAGATATTATTTTACATTTTCGAGAAAATAATGAGTTGATGCAAATTAATGAATGTCACCTAGCATACTTGCCATTACATTATGTTCTATTATTTCCATATGGTGAGCTTGGATGGGAACCTGAGTTGAAATTGTGGAATGTTCAATATGATCGACCTTCAACTGATCGACTTACTCAAATGAATTTTTATAGTTATCATTTGTTTGAACGACCCATAGAGTATTCAACAATTTTGAGAGGTGGGAAACTATTTCAAGAGTTTTTGGTAGATGCTTGGGCTGCAACTGAGCAAAATCGATTGACATACTACAAGCTTAATCAAGGGAAACTTTGGGCTGAGCTTTACCAAGAGTTGTCAGATATGGATCCAGATTATGTGCGACCTGGACAAATTAGTCAAAGGTTTGTTTTGCCATCTTCATTTACTGGTAGTTCTAGACATATGTTTGAAATCTTTCAAGATTCAATGGCTATCACACGATACAACCAACACCCAGGTATTTTTCTTACCATGACTGCAAATCCCAATTGGCCAGAAATTACTTCAGCATTATTACCATATCAAAAACCTATTGATCGTCCTGATTTAATTGCCCCTGTTTTTGAGTTGAAGAGAAAATGTTTGATGAAGGAGATAAAAACAAATAAAGTGTTTGGAAGTAAAGTTGTACATGTTTTTACAATTGAATTTCAAAAACGAGGCCTCCCTCATATGCATGCACTTTTATTTCTCAAGGGTCCAGACAAAATTCGGACATGTGCTCCAGTAGACAAATTGGTCTGTGCAGAATTTCCTGACCCAAAAGATGATCCTATGCTTTTTGAAACTATCAAATGTTATATGGTACATGGACCATGTGGTGCTCGAAATCCGCAAGCACCATGTATGGAAAATGGTAGATGCACTAAGAGATACCCTCGAGCTTTCACAGAAACAACAACTATGGATCAAAATGGATACCATATCTATCGTCGTCGCAATAATGGTCAAGTACATACTGTGAGAGGGCAAGAAGTTGATAACAGGGATGTCGTACCATACAATGCATATCTTTTAAAACTTTTCAACTGTCATATAAATGTGGAAGTTTGTGCCAGAATGAGATGTGTCAAGCATATACATAAGTACATTTATAAGGGTTATGATCGTACAACGATGGTGTTAGGAATGATAAATGAGATTCAACAATATCTCGATGCAAGGTATATTGGACCTCCAGAAGCTGCTTGGCGAATATTTGGTCATCCTTTGCATGCAGAGATACCAACAGTTGTGCGATTGACACTTCATTTACCTGGAATGCATCGTGTTGTTTTTAACCCAGAAGAGTCATTACAAACGATTCAATCTAGAGCTGGTCAACAAATGTCAACTCTTACTGGCTTCTTTGCATATTGTGCTGCCAGTGAAGATGAATGTCCATTCACTTATCAAGAATTTCCACAACATTTTGTTTGGCTCAAGTCAGAAAAGAGATGGAAATCAAGAGAAAGGGGATATGCAATTGGTAGAATGTACTTTGCTAGCCCTAATTGTGGTGAAAGATTTTATCTACGTTTGTTACTAACCGTTGTCAAAGGACCAAAGTCGTTTCAGTCTTTACGCACGGTCAATAATGTTATGCATGATATATTTAAATTAGCATGTGTTGTAAGGGGGCTTTTAGAAGATGATGAAGAATGGATATAATGCTTGAAAGAGGCTACAGTCATAAAAATTGAATATCAATTGAGGAAATTGTTTAGTATTATTCTCACCCAGTACTCTCCACTAAATCCATGTGCATTATGAAATCAATTTTCAACGCATATATGTGATGATCTTGCACATAAAATTTGTACATTGTTTGTCATTTCTAAACCAACTGAGGCTCAAATTGAAGATTATGGTCTCCATCTTTTGAATCAAATGCTTCATGAATCAGGCAAAAGTTTAATTGACTTCCCACCCATGCCACAACCTACTACAAATTGGAGTGCAGTAGTTGGTAATCGATTGATAGTTGAACATTAACAACTGCAGAGTGAGGTACAACATGCAGATCCATAAATTATTATTGATTGTCTCAATAATGGACAGTGGAATGCTTATAATACAATCACTTCTTCGGCTTTCCAAAATAAAGGAACTGTTTTCTTTCTGAATGGGGATGTAGGAACAGGGAAAACATTTCTATACAATACGATTGCATTAAAATGTCGTAGCCTTGGGCATATCGTTGTTACTGTGGCTTCGTCTGGAATTGCATCACTGTTACTGGTAGGAGGTCGCACTGCACATTCAACATTTTCCATTCCGTTAGATGTATTGGAAAATTCACTTTGTGGGTTTAGCAAACAATCATTACAAGCTGAGTTATTTAGAGAAACAAAACTCATAATTTGGGATGAAGTTCCTATGCAACATAGACATTGTGTTGAGGCAGTTGATCATACATTAAGGGATATTTGTGATAGTGAAAAGCCATTTGGGAGTATTACTGTTGTTCTTGGAGGAGACTTTCGACAAATCTTACCAGTTATACCCAAAGGAGTTCGTGAGCAAATTGTGAATGCATCATTAAGACACTCTATTCTATGGGAGCATATATATATCTTGACTTTGGATTTGAATATGCGCTTGAATCATGAAGGCCATGAAAATGCTAATTTTGCAAATTTCTTGATGGAGGTAACACTACTTTAACCTGTATTATATAGATTATTTTAAATTAATAAATTGTGTTTACACTTACTTTTTTATTGATTTCACTTTTTTTTAGATTGGGACCAATCCTCAAGAAATCGTTAACCTTCCATCAACAATACACAAATGGCAAGATTTGAATGAATTACTCTCTACAGTTTATCCACAACTGAATATCATAGAGACGTCAACCCCAACATTTTTAACTGAACGCACAATTCTGTCTGCGCATAACGATGATGTCAGTGACATTAATACTACTGCGTTGAATATCTTTCCAGGGAGATTATACTTATCTTGCAGCAGATAAAATGTCTGAAAATAATGAAATTGATCCTACCATTACAAATAGATATCCTAATGAATATTTAAATTCATTGGATCCTCCTGGGTTGCCAACTTTTAAGTTAGAGTTGAAAGTGGGTTGTCCTATAATATTGTTGAGAAACATTGCACTGAAAGATGGACTATGTAATGGTACAAGATTGATGGTTACTAGGTGCGACACTCGCATAATTGAAGCTCAAATTTTAACTGGAGAAAAGTTTGGCAATTTGGCATTCATATCAAGGATATCTTTGACACCATCTTCTTCAGAAATGCCTTTCCAAATGACAAGACGTCAATTTCCAGTCCGATTGGCATATGCCTTGACCATTAATAAATCTCAAGGACAATCTGTGAAATTTGTTGGGGTTGATTTGCGTATACCAGTGTTTAGCCATGGGCAATTATATGTGGCATTGTCTAGATGTACATCCTTTGATCGTATAAGTATTCTCCTCCCTAAAGATAATTTGGATTTTACTACAAATATTGTTTATCCGGAAGTGTTGCTGTAGTATTCTATGCAGATTAAATGACGTTTTATTAGAAGGTAACCACGTAGATTTATTTTTGTTGATTATATAACTTTTTAAAAAATTTCAATTTAATAATATTTTGAAATTTGGACTTTTGTAGGATTGGACCGAAAAATCTATGGAGCTTAAAAGGAGAAATACGACTACCTTGCTTCGATGGGGATGTAATAAGGTAATTTCAATCTCAAAGTATTTTGACATGTATATTTCCAACAAATGTACTAATCTATATTTTTTTTTTGTTTCCACAAATTACCAGATTGTTGTGCATATTCCTCATTGAGGATACATAAAAGTTGATACAAAGACTTTTTGGAAAGTAATGAGGAGGAAGTTTGGGCAAACGCATATTTGAAGACATGTTATTGACACATCTTTTGTAAAACATACATATTTTTGGTGTATGACAATATAATTTTTGGTGTATGACATGTTAGTGACACATCTTTTGTAAAGCATACATCTTTTGTAAAGCTTGAACCCACTTTTTGTAAAGTTTTAACCTACTCTTTTGGTGTATGACAGTATACTTTATTTCTGTTTTTTGTTCAGTGTTTAAACTTTTTTTTACAGCCTTTTATATTTTGATATGCAATATAACTTTAAATCTTATATGTTTGTTTCTTAATTTGCATTAAGATTAGGGGGAGTTGTTATTTTATTTGAGTTTTGTAGAGCGTGTAATACAAGCAAAATTGTTATAAGTTCTTTAAGAAGAAAAATATTTCAATATATTTTTTCAGTATCTTTATAAAAAATGACACAAACTTTATAAATTTCAACAAAATACGTATAAATTATAACTGCATTTTAATCTTAAAATTATTTACAACGTGCCTTTAGGCACAGGTATACGCTAGTACTAATATATGCTAATACAATAATGGCATATTCGACAAAATTATATTCTAAGTTCTACGCTAGGATTAATTAGAGTAGAAAATCTTTCCAAAAATAACAAAATCTCAAGATTGACAGCCTAAACAATGGAATTCACCTAAAATTTTCTAGGGTGAATGGATCATGACCAAAACGACATTTTCCATCAATCCATCAAATTTCAAGCAATTTCAAGTCCAGTCCGTTTGATTTCTACCAATGTTTTTTGCCTTGACCTTATTTGCCCATCCATTTGGTCTAAGAATTGTATGGGCATACATGCCACATCAAATTGTTTCTTAATCAAATCAAGTATCCAACGGAGTTCTATTTGTTAATCCATTTTTCTTAATGCAAGCATTATTTCAAGTTAACAAAAGTTTTCTTTGTGGATGTAACACCCCAAATTTCTAGCCCAAATGAAAATACAACAATCATGGCTCTTTCAAGGAAAACCGAATATAAATCTCCACACTTATATTACATGATACAATAGTTCTTCATGCAACAATACATTAATCTAACAAAAAGTAAATAAACAAATAAATACCCCCAAGGGGTTTACAAGTTTCCAAGGCTTGAGCTTGGTTACACAAAACGATTATTCAAACCCATACATATACAACCCTTGGCTTACACACAAAGTCACAACAAAATGAGAGTCTCATACTCTCAACACACATTTCCTCGCCTCTAGTTAGGCGGCATCACCACATCTTTTCCTGCCCAAAAATCCCGTAGGGTGAGCATAAAGCCCAATAGGAAATCCTTAACAAAGTACATATATTTTATACAACTCTCAAGAGATGAAATGCACATGCCATAAAATGTTCTTTTGAAAGAAAATCACATCTTTATCTTTAAAAACCATCATGCTCAATGAGGTCATCAATTTCAATTCTTCAAAACTTAACAATTCATTTCAAGAGCGGTAAATACGACTCTAGTAATCCCTAAGTTGGTGTCTGCAAGTAGACTATACAAGAACTACCAATTTGTCATTTTTACCAGCATTGACTGGAAAGTTCGACACCTATAATCTGTCATTTTTACCAGTATTAACTGGAAGGCTCGACACCTATTCAATTTCATCTACACCACTTGTCAAGACTTACCACCGTATTTACCCCAAAACCAATTCATGGAAACTTGTTTCTCAACATTCTTTTCTTAATGCAAGTTTTCAAATGAACTTTCAAAGTTTAATGTAATCAAATGAATTGATATGCCAATAACACAAGCTGAATATAAATATTTTTATTCCACTTTATCATCTAAAGAATAACACAATTCCCTCTTCTAAGTATCCTCAACTATTAGTCATTTCAACACTATTTCAACGTTTTGAACAATAATTTTCAAAATGAACAACAATTCTCATATTCCCTGAAATTCATCATTTATATAAATATAAATAAGAAATTTTCTAAACATCCATTTATTTTGACACACAAAATAAATATAACAATATCATTTATGGATTTTCAGTCTCTTTAAAAAAAATTCCCAAATTCTAGGTTTTCTCACCCAAACTATACAACTCAAATTTTTTGAAATAAAACTTTCTAAAATCATCTTTTCATCAATCAACGAAAATCAAAACCCATAAGATTATTTGAAAAGAACAAGAGACAAACCCACTTTCAAAATCGCTCAATTTCTTCAATTAACAATCAATTTTCAAAGCTATCGAAGGATGATTTCGAAAATCATCTAGATCTTGCAAATATATATATATATATATGTATATATATATAACTCTAAGAAAATCCCTACCTCAAGTTTTGAAGAAGAAATGAGATGAAACCCCCAAAATTGATGGTGTCGAAACTTGATCTTCACCGCACACAACGAAACCCTTGAGAACTTAACCAACTTTGATGAAGAACTTATGGTAGAACTCTAATGGATCTTGAGAAATCAAGGTTTTGATCCAATTTAGCGTAGGGAAATGTAGAGAGAAGGGAGAGAAAATGTTTTTAGAGAGAGAGAGATATACAAAAGTGATTTGAAGTTCGCTCGAGCGTAGAAAGCCCCGCTCGAGAGTCGAATACACCTTCCTAGTACTTTTGTAGACAGCTCAAACTTTTGGACCCAAACATTCCCCGCTCGAGCGCATAAACAGCTGCTCGAGCAGACAAGCAACTTCGAATGCATTTTGCATTTTTGCGTCGAGGCGCTGCCCCTCGACCCTGCCAGGGCGCTGCCCTCGGACCTGCCAAGGGGCGCTGCCCCCTCGACCCCCATGAGCTGACCGGGCAGCTCGATCCCCGACCTGCCCAGTCGAAGTGGCAAAACATGAAAGAAGGATCCAAATCGGGATCGCTACAGTGGATCAAAAAGAAAATTAAAAAACAATATTTGTTCCATTTTTACATGTTCATTTTCTGTCATGAAATGAAAGTAACATAAAAGTCCTACAAATTCTTACCATCTGTTCTTCAATTTAAAAAATGGAAAAGCCAAATGGTTTGTGTATATACAATGTAATTGATTAGAAACATTAAAAGTGAAAAACATAAAAGCCTTGTGTTGAAGGCTAGAGATCCTTTGTCCCAAAACCTATATGGTCCTTTGTTTCAATTCACTCAAAACTGTTGGATCATGTGAGAATTTTGAAAAACAAAAACATTAAAGCATGATCAAATAATTGTGAGTGAGTTGAGACAGAAGCTTGAAAAAAATATTGTCTTTAACTTCTAAGATGAAATATTTTACCTATATGATTTTGCGATTGCAGCGGTTATATGCCACCAGAGTACGTAATGTATGGGCAATTCTCAGTTAAATCAAATGTTTTTAATTTCGGAGTAATAGTTCTAGAAATCATAAGTGGATAGAAGAACAATTATTTTCAAAATGGGAAGAATGCAGAGGACCTTCTAACCTATGTAAGTATGAATAAGGATATATATATATATATATATATGAAAAATGATCCACAAACATAATTTTATATAAAATTTTATTTAGAATGATGTGGTGGTGGCAATTTTTAAATTATTAGAGGCAATGGTAAGTTTTTTAACTTGAAATGAAAGGATAATAGAAAACCACATTATTATGTATAAAAATTGAGTGATTTTATCACTTTAAGCAAAGAATCTAGACCCAATATAGATAGAATGATGAGACAATTTTTGATTTTATCACTTTAAAACAAAAGACTTATCAAGATTCTTGAAAGATTGTTAAGTTACTAATTGTCTTAAAAGTTTAAGCTATATAATGACAAAGCATGATGTGACAAGTTTTTCTTTTATCAGTTTAAAAAAAAAAAAAACCTATCAAGATAACTTGTATTTTCAAAAATACCACTGCCACATTATTTTTGTCATAAATTATGCATACAAGTTTTGTAACTATATCATTTTTCATATATATATATAGTAAATTATATTTTTTTACCCTTCAACTTTCATTCTTGCAGACTTCGAAAAATTGGAAGGATGAAAGGGCTTCAAATGTGATAGACCCCACCATATTGAAGGCTAGTTCAAATTGCGTACAAGACATAATGAGATGCATCCACATTGGATTACTATGTGTTCAAGAAAATGTAGCAAATAGACCAACCATATTTTCAGTTGTACTCTTGCTTAGTAGCTTCTCTCTCACTCTCTCACTGCCGTCATAGCCAGCATTTTTCATGCATAGCACCATTAATCCTCCTAAAAGCGCATCACTGGGGCAAGATTTTGATTCTGAATAGACTCAGCCAAAGAGTAAGCAGTTTGGTAGTTCCTCTATGAATGAGGCTTCCATTACCGAGTCATATCCTAGATGATTGTTTTTCAAAGTTGCATATTGTTTTGTTGTAAACATGATGGCACTAGTTTGTCTCATGTTGTTTGTTTCGACTCTGGACCTTTTCATAATAAGGTTTTGTACGGGTGAGAAATATTCTTCTCGCTCCGTACCTCCTTGCTACCAAGCTCATCCCACTCCGTTAGAACTCTGTTACACTATGGACCAAACAAAGGTGAGCTACCCGCTGGGTGGGTTTGCCGGAAAACCCCTCCGATGGTCAAATTAGCTTTCTGGAGAAGAGAGAAGGCAGAGCGTTGTAGAGAGAGAGAGAGAGAGAGAGAGAGAGAAAGAGAGTTTGAAATTACTTACCTCCAACGTCTGCATGCTCCTCTTTTTCAAGGTTGGCCATACAGCCTCAAAGATTATGTGGGCTCACTACCTCGGTTGTCCTTCTCTAGACAGGTGGTTGTGCTCCCCTCTATATTTCTTACACGTGTAGAGACCAAAACCTCTAAACAGTGCTTGTTGCACTACCAAACGGTATTGACGCGTACCATGAGTGGATTTCTCTCTTCTCTTTATTGATCCACGTGTGATGTTTGACCGGGTTGTTACTTGTGAACCAATAACACTATGTTGGTCGCTTCGTGTTGACCTGGATCTTAACCGATCTATCATAATCGACTGGAGGTGGGCACATCGTTCGGCACGTCGACTTCTGACCGTGATCTCATGGACCACCTACCTTAGTGATAGTAGCCCAACTAGTTCGCAGCTTAGTCTTCACGTGACTCCGTTACCTTGGACCTCAATGATGGGGCAGTTCTGCTCGCTGGCTGAGCCAGCTCAGCGGGGTCTGGCCGACACAATATTCTGCATGGGCCTAGCTCGACCCAACACTACATTCCGTAGGGTTCCCGTTCGGCCCAATGACACGTCCCAGGCTCTCCTCACCTGGCCTAACACCAAATTTCGTGTTGGCATAGCTCGGCCCACTATTTAGCATAAATATCCATCTCAATTGCCCATTAATCCCATCCGAGCTGAACGTGAATGGGATTACCTTTTCTGACCGAGCTATGTGTTTTGGCCAGTCGTTGAGACTTGTGCCGGTTATCTCATCATCAATCAGTTAGTCGTACTGGCGTCCCATCGATCGTACTGATAACCAGTCATCTCCTTACCACATGGAGTTTCCCCATTCGCTCTGTGTTACCCCATAGTTGCCATCATTATGGAAAAAATTCAAAAGGTTGCCGCCTTTTTGTTTTCCCCCTATATATATGTGCAAGAACCCAAAAACCCTCATCACTATTCATCTTCTCTCTCAGGCGAAACCCTAAACTCTAAGCTTCCGTTGCCACTGCCGCTGCTGTCACTGTTGCTCACGCTCCAAGCTATCGTTCCTGCTTTATTGGATTCACCACCCTCTGCTGAAGCTCTTCCCCTATACGAATCGAGGTTCCACACCATGTTTGGTAAGTTTTTCAAATCCCCTTCATTTCCCTTAGCCGTTGTTCTTCGAATTCTTCATTTTTTTCTTCATTTGAGACTGTTGATATACCGTCGATGCCCCTCTCATGGGACGAAACTGATAGACACTCATAGAACCTAAGCAAAATCGAAACCAAAAATGCAAACAGGGCGTGCCCCTCATTCCCCTTAATTTCAGTATATAAACATAGTACTTAGGATGAACAGCGTAATTCCTGGGAAAAACTGAGCAAAAATTTGGTTTTGGATCTTGAAATTGTTTCAAACCAAGCCAAAATGTGTTTGTGGTCCCTTCAAGTGCATTGGACCGCGATAGAGACTAGTAGGAGCGTTAAACCAAGATAAGTGACAATTGTTTCTGATGAAGGCCCAGAACCGGCCTAATACCTTAGGCTTCACAACCGAGATAAAATGATAAACTGAGATAAAATTGATAGCTTAACGAAAACTTTTTAGCCATATTTTGGTAGCCGTGCACTTGATGTCGTGCTAACACTTGCACTTAATTTTTAATAATGCAGAAACTAGGAACGACCAGGCACACCTCAACATTATCATCGGTGAGGTTCAAAGGCCGACCAAATAATCACCTGAGCTGCTCAATTTTGACTGAGCTACTACCAAATTTATCATACAAAATTAAATCGGGATAAATGGGGAAATACCGCTTTATGGTTAGTTCGCCTGGGGCAATTGCCTAGTTTCGTAGAGCATACAACATTCCAGACGGCGTCCACATTGAGCTGGCCAGGAAAGGAGACACTCCTTGGGGCAAATTAGACGCCTACCCTTTCACGGTTGTGTCCATTGTGGAAGACGGCCTACGCTTACTGGTCTAACCCCTAATCTACAAATTTTTGAGGCAAACAAAGCTGTGTCCAACCCAAGTGTCCAACAATACTTATAAGATAATAAATGGCGTGATCGCGCTGAACCAGATCCTCGGTTTGAACCTCAGCCTTGCCGAGATATTCCACCAGTATACACTTAGCAAAAATAAAGGCGGCTTTTGCTGGTACCTCAAAGTTAAGAAGGGTTAAACAAAACTTATTGAGCATAACCCAGACAAAGAAATAAACGACAACGACTTTCTATGGGTGTCCGGTAATTATGAGGACACCAAGGCGCCCATACCGAGCTAGTACATACGCAAAAATTTCGATAGCGTTGGTGAGTAGCCTAGCACGGTTTGAATCTCTGTATTCGATCTTTTTCCCGATCTAACACTTCGCATTTTGTGTAGATTACAAAATCTTGGCAAAGGATTATTCTTGAGCCAACTAGGAGGCCATCTGAGTTATTCTGCGTCATCCGACTGTAGAGCGAAAACCTCAAAAGCTGCTTGGATACGAACCAAGCTATCGGTACACTGCACCACGCAAAAACAAGGTCACTGATTTTCTTCGTGCCCCCTCCCCAGAGCTAGATCCAAACCTTCTGCCATTTAGATTGGTACCTTTGACAGCCGAGTAAGAGATGGCCAATATCCAAGCCATAAAGTCTATAATCACAGGTGAGCCGAGCGATTCACCACCGGCCAAAACAGCTAGGGGCCAATCCTCTAAGCCAGTCGTGCAAGAAGGAGGACCAGTGCTGGCTCTTGCCAGCGAGCAAGCTACTGGTTAGTCGAAGAAGAGGCCCAGGCAAACTTCAACCAAGCAGCCATCTGCCGACCAAGGCGACCAGACTAGACAACCATTGGCTGAGCAGTCCACTCGCTCCACTACCCGAGCTGAAAAACAAGGGCCAAGTAGTGACCACGGCCGATTCGGTGTCTGTTGACAAGGACTACTCTCTTGGCTTCAACATGACCAAGGGTCTACTACTTTCAGCAGACATGAAGAGGCATGAAGAACTTTCCGACTTGAAGGTCCTTAGGTCGGCCGCAAAGTCGATTGTTCTGGTATGTATGCGACCTTCTTTGTTAACAAGTTATTGTTCGGTATGTACTAACGTCTTCTTTGTTGCAGGCCGATCAAACGGATACTGTGAATTTGGATTAAACCCCCTCCCTCCCTTTTTTTTTTTTTGGATGTAACTGGGTGTGGACTTTCCTTTTTCCGTGCCCCGCCTTTTGGAAAGGGTTTGAAAAGAAGGCCTCACTATTCAAACTCCCGCGGTTCCGAATCTAGTCTCACAAAGTGCAATGTGAAACTGATAATCGCCAAAGAGTCCAAATCCGGCAAACCTTTTTGGAAAATCAATTTTAAATCAAATAATGCCAAAATTGGACTGCTTTGCCAGATACAGAGTCGCCACCTAAATGTTTTGTTTTTGGAGAAATTTAGGAAACCCTGACTCGTGCCGAAGGCCACGTGTCCATCAACACCAAAGTTGCCTCGGCTCGAGAACTTAGGTACGAAGGGGGAAGGTCATGAATTAAGCACCCCTGCTCGACCGATCAAAGATCGGCATCTACTAATCATGATATTATCTTTTATAAACATTATGTGTTCTTATTCCGGTTATTAAACTAGTTTTACTATGTGACGCGCACAAGCAAGTATAGACTAGTCGCAAGACTTGGAACAATTCAACTCATGTTTGTTTTCGAAAATGATTTGAATTTGCCACCCTCAAGTGGGCTTAAAGATTGCGGATTTGCCACCAAACAAGTTGGCTTAAAACATGACTTGCCACAACAAAGTGAGCTTAAAACACGCATTTGTTGAATCATTCCAATTCAAATAACAAGCCTTCATCTACAGGCATTCATGCTGTTTAGCATTTAAGCACATAGCCTCATGGCAAGCATGCGAAACATGGTAACATTCACACTTATGCAAGTATGCTAAAGCGTAAAAGCTTACCTAGTACTCCAAGCCAAAATAGAAACTAGTTAGAAAGATGCATGATCCTATCTATACAAGATGTCTAATGCAACACATGCAATAATGCAATTAATAGGCTCGACTACTAATATGGCATATGATTCGATTTGATAACATGCGATAAAACAAGTATTCAAAGAGTTATTGAAATGACGATGCAGTTTGAATGATGCGCCGAGCCTCGGTGAATGCAAGACAAATGAATGGATGCAAACATGCAAGCATAAGGTATGCTAATCGAAATATGATCCCTAATCTAACCATCGAAAGCGATTAAATAAAAGGGAGAAAGGCGTGGGGTTGGAAGACATGCACACACGCACGCACACTTATTACAACATTATGCCCTCGCGAATAAGGGTCCAAATGAATAAAGCTAACTAACTAGCCATGCTAATTAAGCTAACTAATTGTTACAAACCAAAACTAATTAACTATTCTAAGTTGACTAAATATTACAAATTGAATTAGGCTAATTAATTACAAAACGAATTAATCAACTAAATAGTTTCAACACTTGTATGAATTAGCTACAACTAATTAACCAAGCAAAGCAACTAAATGGCCTCGGGAATGAGGGATGCATGCGTGCTCGGTTTCTCCACCAAGAAAAACCATTGTTTTGCCACTACGGGCCTCTGTTTGCACATATCTGAACACTGAAAAGGGCTGCCCACTTCTAGAACACCTCTGCATCACCTCAGGAACACACTATGCAATTTTCATTGGTGGCAGACAGGGGGCATGTCGGCTACCACTAGTGGCCGGTCGGCTACTGGTGGTGGCCGGTTGGCCACGAGTGACAAGAACTCCTTCTTTTGTTGCAACAGAGAGCAGACAGAGCAAAACAGTGTATTTTCACAGGTTTGTGTATACGGTTACCCTCCTTATCATCAAATAAGCTAAAAGAAATGTAACTCTTGGCTCTCAAACCACCAACCAAGCAATTTCCATAAATGATGGTCAAAGAACCAAGTTTGTACAATTTTAATGAGTGCAAAATAAGACTCAAAAAGGCCACCACCCTATCATGCATGATCAAGGGTGATGGTGACCAAGGAAAGTGGCACATTTCATCACTTTTAAGTATGAAATGTCCCATTTTCCTTATGTTCAAATTAACGTCCAATTTGAACACATGTGTAGATCGCCCAAACTTCCTCCGCGTGCCCCTTTTTTGGAGAGGGCGCGAATTGGGTTCTAGCTACTACAGTTCGGACTCCTATCTGTAGACACCCCATTTTTGACCGTCCTCAAGACTTGGATGTCACCGCTTGAACACTCGGTGATCATCCTTGTTTGTGTTCGTCTTGAGTTCCCGGAGGCCTCGGCTACGCGCCTTGCCTCAGGATCTCTCGACTCGACTGTTTTGTATTTGGTTTTGCACCAAACACTTGTGTTTTTGCTTTGGAGGCAGGGAATGGCTTTTGGGACATCCCCACACTCCACCAGCCATGGCTTGAAGCCACCGGCCATGTTTTGTTACCATCGGCCAAATGTGATGGCCGGTCGGCCAGTTTGATTGCCGGTCGGCCACTTTGTTGGCCGGCCGGCCAAGTGTGGTTTTCAACAGATATCTCTATAGACAGCTGGCAACTGTCATTTCTAGGCCATACCCCAGCCCATACCTGGACGTGGGTGTTCTGAGGAGCTGCAGATTGATACATATCCATATCAATCAAGCTCTCTCACAAAAAAGAAGAAGAAGAAGAAAAAAAAGAAGGGAGAAAAGGAAGGGTGAGAGAACTTAGTCAACACTTTTTAGAGCTTGAGCTTTAGGGTTAGGGTTTACATATATCCTCTATCTCTATATCTCTCTCTCTCTCGTGTGTTTAGTGTGTGTTTTAGTCTTACTTTTGTGCACAAACACCCACCATCACACCTTTTCTTAGTGGCTAAGGTACCAGAGGTCTTTCCTTGAAGCTTTTGGACTGGTTTGGAACCAAAAGAGCTGCTGGAACATTGTTTGTGAAGAGGGTCTACAAGGGTAAGACTTTTGTCCCTTTTTACCCCATTTTTGCGAAGCTTTTTAGCCTATCTTGCAACTATTTTTGAGCTTAGCATATAACATATAAAATTTCTATTTTTGAGTGCTCTAAATAGTTTGTTAAGGGTGTTTTAAGCTTTGGGGTTGTTTGACCCCTCTTAGGGCTTGTTTGGCCCCTTTTGGTGCTATTTTGGTTGAGCTCCGGGACCATTGTGTTTTGGCCTCCTCACCACTAAAATCTTGAGGGATTTCAAAGGTGAGGATGGTGCCTTGAGGTCCTAGGAAGGAGAGGGCCACCCCCTCTCCTTGTTGTCCTTGAAAAGGACCATTTTTAGCCTCTTGAGGGAGCACCATGTTTAAGTGTATGTTGACTATGCCTTAGCTGATTTTCATGCTCATTATGTCATAATATAGCATTGTTGTATATTGGTTTTGGTACACCATGCTTGCTTAGCAGACATGCCTTGTAATGCCTTGTTTTAGCCTTAACATGTCCCATGCTTTGAGCCCTTATTCGAGCATCTTTAGGCCTAGCTTTGTGAAGCTTTTATGTTTGTTTTGCCATGCTTAAGGCCTGTCCTTGGCTGTTTTGGTCAGCCAAGACATGCATTGCATAGTCCCATTGCATCTTGGCTTGTTAGCCTCAAGTGTGTGAGTGTGTAGTATGCGTTGCTTGCATCATTTTCAGTGGTTTGGAACCACTTACCATGCTATTTCAGTCCTCATAACATGCTTGCATGCATTCCTTTGATGCCTCTTTGATGCTTTAAAAGCTTGTGTTGTATGCTCCATGTTTGGCCTCTTTTGCATGCTTCCATGTTTAAGCCACTTAGATGCCATCTAGGTGTTCCCTTTGCATGGTCTAGGTCTGCCTTGAACCTGTTTTAAGCCCTCTTGGCCTTGTGAGGCTTGGTTGGCTTAGCCATGGTTTAAGTCTCCTTGACTTGCCCCAAGTACTTGGACCAATTGTACGCTATCTTTGTCTTGTTTAGGTTGGTTTGGCACCATCATTAACATGATTTTCAGAGCTTACATTGCATGCCCTTAGTCTGTGTTTAGTCTCTTTCAAGTGTGCTTGAGAGTTGCCTTTCGATGTTTAAGTGTTGGCCCATTAACATGTGCATGTGTGTGTGTGTGTTGGTCCTCATGTTTGAGCACTTTGGCCACTGTTTTAGGATAGCTTGAGGGCTGCCTAAATTAGTCCAAGTCCATCCCCTTTGCTTGGTCGTGTGCTCACCTTGTATGTTTGCTTGCATACTTGCATATTCGCATTGAATTGCCATGTTGCATGCTAGTTCACATGCTTAGGATTGCATTGCATGAGTATGCATGCTTGACCTCTTGAAGTGAGTATGATAGAGGTTGGCCCTCATTGTGTGTTTATGTGCATTGCATCCCATATCAAAGTGCACACTTGATTCTTCGGGCCATCATGCATGGAAATGCACGATTGGTGGTCCAAGAATCGAGAACCATACCCCTTTGAGTCATAAACATGATAAGGGATGTGGTGGTGCATACATTGGCTTGAAATGCATTGCCATGCTATGCCTTGCCCTCTGCTGCTGTCAATTGCAGGTTCTGCAGGAATTCTTGGCCGACCGGCAGTGTTTAGTGCCGACCGGCCATCAATTTGTGGCCGATATATTGAAAGGCAGCCAATGCCCATTCTCCATGGCCGGTGATCATTGCCCTTAGCCGGTGGTGTTTCTCAGTGTCCATAGAAGCAACTCTGAGACTTTGGCAGTCTTCAGAGGGGCGGAGCAGGGAAAATAGAGACAGCTTATGCATGGCAGTGGGCTTCTGAGCAGAACCGAGCGCGCATCGCACCGGACCCTTGTCCCGAGGCCATTTACTGCTTAAATTAGATTAATTAATTTGCTTAGGTAATTTGATTGTTTGTAATATTTAATTAGCTAGTCAGTTAGTTAAATTGTATTATTCTTTTGGTCCCTCCGAGCAAGGGCGAATTTGTAATAAGTGTGGGTGCGTGTGTGCATGTCTTCTAACCCCCACTTCTTTCTCCCTTTTACTTACCTGCCTTTGATGGTTAGTATTAGGACATGTTTACTTTAGCATACCTTATGCTACGCATGCGTGCATCATTCATTAGTCTCGCATGCACCAGGCTCGGCGCATCATGCTAACTGCATAAAGTATTTCAAATCTAACTTGAATACATGTTATCCGTGCATTTTCACATGTCATACTTAGATTAGCCGAGCCCATTCTAGATTGCATTATGTATGCGCTGCATTAGCCATTTAACATGGACTTGGATCATGCATTGTTTGCTAACATGTTCTTGTCTTGGCTCGGAGTACTAGGTAAGCTTTTTATGCTTTAGCATCTTGCATGAGTGTGAGTGTTTGCCATGACAGCATGCTTACCATGTGACTAGACGCTTATGTGATATAAATTGCCTGAATGCCTGTGGGTAAAGGTTGGATTGTTTGAGTTAGAAGAACTCGTTGAAATCTGTGCTTTAGCCTACTCGTGAGTAGCAAATTTCAAACTATTTTTCAAACAAACGGATATGCAATGCTTCGTTCCAAATTAGGCGATTTGGTCTATACTTGTTTGCTGCACGCATAACATAGTAATTCTAGCTAATTAACTGGAATAAGAACACATAACGTTTTCAAAAACGGATATCACGGTTAGTAGAGGCCAATCTTCGGATCGGGCGAGAGGGGGTGCTCATAGCTGACCTTCCGCAATCGTACCCAAGCTCTCGAGCCGAGGCAACTTTGGTGATGACGGACACGTGGCCTTTGGCACCGAGTCAGGGTTTCCTAAATTCCCCCATAAAAAATATTTAGGTGGCGACTCTGTATCTGACAAAGAAGTCCATGTTTGGCACTTCTTTCAAAAAAAAAAATCTGTTTTCTCAAAACGATTTGCCGGATTTGGAATCTTTGGTTCAGATTTAGAACCGTGACACAAATCGAGTCCAAACTGTAGCATGGGGCCCACGGGCGCGTCTACACTATCACGGTTCTGAATCTAATCTCACAAAGTGCAATGTAAGATTGATAAATCACCAAAGAGTCCAAATCTGGCAAATCGTTTTGGAAAATCGATTTTAATGAAAAAGTGCCAAACATGGACTGCTTTGCCAGATTTTAGAGTCGCCACCTAAATATTTTATTTTGAGAAATTTAGGAAACCCTGACTCGTGCCTAAGGCCACGTGTCCGTCATCACCAAAGTTGCCTCGTCTCGGGAACTTGGGTACGAGAGGGAAAGGTCCTGAAATGAGCTCCCCCGCTCGCCTGATCAAAGGATCGGCCTCTACTAAACATGATATGTTGTTTTTGAAAACACATGTGTTCTTATTTAGATTATTAGCTAACTTACTATGTGATGCGCACAGTATACAAGTATAGACTAAATCACTCAATTTGGATCAAAACATATCATGTTTGTTTTTCGTAAATGGTTTGAGGATGCTACTCGCAAGTAGGCTAAAACGCGGATTTGCCACCCTCAAGTGGGCTTAAAACGCACATTTTGATGAATTGTTCCAATTCAAGCAATGAAGCCTTCATCCACAGGCATTCATGTAGTTAATCATTTAAGCAAGTAGCCTCATGGAAAGCATGCTGTCATGGCAACACTCACACTCATGCAAGTATGCTAAAGCGTAAACACTTACAGTGTACTCCGAGCCAAAATAGAAAATCTAGTTAGAAATCAATGCATGATCCTAACTATGTAGGATGCCTAATGCAACGCATGCAAAATGCAATGAGATAGGCTCGGCTACCTAAGATGGCATATGAATGCAACACTTTGATACATGTATTCAAATAGGTATTGAAATACAATGCAGTTTGAATGATGCGCCGAGCCCGGTGCATGCAATACAAATGAATGATGCAAACATGCAAGCACAAGGTATGCTAAACAAAACGTGCCCTAATCTAACCACTGAAAGCGGATAAATAAAAGGGAGAAATACTTGGGGTTGGAAGACATTCACACACACACGCACACTTATTACAACATTTGTGCCCTCTCGACGGAGGCTCCGAATGAATAAGAGCTAAGCTAAGCTACTTACTACAAACCAACTAATCAACTAACTCTAGCTAATTAATTATTACAAACCAAATGAGATTGAAGAACTAGCTAATCTAAGCTAATTAGAATATTACAAAGACGAATTGAATTAGCTAAACACATTAACTAATTAAGTACAAAATTGGTAAATTAGCTAGCTAAGTAAAGTAGTAAAATGGCCTCGAGGGGAAGGAGACATGCATGCCCGGTTTGCTTCACCCGAAAATGCATTGCCTTGCCATGAGTTGTCTCTGTTTGCACTCGCGGTGACCTCGGAGCATCGAACACATTTTCAGGTTGCATCTTCCCCAAAACAGGAGCATTTTGAAAAATTTTGCTACAAGGGGCCGGCTGGCCACTTCAACTAGTCGGTAGGCTACCTCAACTGGCCGGCCAGCCACTTCAAATGGTCGGCGGGCTAGTGCAAGTGGCCAGCCGGCCACTTCTTTTTCCAGAATCTCAACTTTGCTGCAACAGAGATCAACAAAGGCACAACAATGCATTTACAAGGAAATGTGTGTGCAACTACTCACTTTATCATTTCTCAAGCTCAAAGGAGCGTAGTACTCGACTCTCAAACCACCAATCACGCATCTCAATGCATGATGGCCAAAGAGCCAAGCTCGCACAATATTAGTGAATGCACAAACAAGACATAAGAGCCTCCGCCTCTATCATGCATGATCAAGAGGGTTGGCGACCAAGAAACGCAACACATTTCATCACTTTGAGTATGAAATGTGCCACATTCCTTGTGTTTGGATTAATGTCCGATCCAAACATGATGCAAAGCATACAACATGCCTATCTATCAATGCTAAAGTGGCATGCGCAAGACTCTATCATGTAAACAATGCATGCATGGTATGTTTAAAAGCTAAGGCATCAAAACTAATGAAGTGCATTATACTAGAAGCATGCACTATCAATCTCAAATGGTTGAATCGCATATGGACAGACCTAAGACACTCCAAAACAGTGGCTAATACACAATAACACTTAGGCACAGAAAGCAAAGAATGCATGCTCATTGGTTTGTTCGCAAGCAAGGCACAAAGCTTAATTTTCAAACGCATTGAAAGAGCGACACATATGAGAGCATGACAAAGGTACAAGCATTGAAATCATATGCCAAATGATGACATATCATGCAAACAACACAAGTATAGCATGTTAGGGTTCTTAAGCATTGAAACTAGTGAATGACACAACACAAGGACCGTGCAATACAATGCTCAATGGACCAAATCAGCCCTAACCAGACCTCATGCATGCCAAAACAGTGGCCAATAAGAAAAATGATGTTCATGCATTGGCTCATCAACGAGGCATGAGGCACAACTCTTAAACACAATTAAAGAGTGATATACATGAGAGTATGGCAAGGCTATATGCTCTGAAATTACATGCCGAATGATGCTATATCATACAAATATCACAAATAAGGCATGTTAGTAGGCCTAAAGCGCAAGGCTAGTAAAGGGCACTACATAAGAAGCATGTAATACATGGCCTAAACAACCAAACCAGCTCTGGATAGAGCTCAACCATGCCAAAATAAAGGCCAAAACATGCTGAAATGGTGGCCCAAAAGCTTTGACAAGCATGCATACGTATTGGCTCATAAGCAAGGCATAAGGCACAACTCACAAAAGCTATGAGGGAGTGGAATATGTGAGAGTATGACTACACCATATACACTAAAATCATGTGATAAATGAGGCTAAGGCATGCAATCACCACAAGTAAAGCATGCAAGAGGCTTTGAAACTCAAAGCTAGTCAAGGCCACTTAAACTACAACCATGCACAACAAGTCTCACATGGCCAAGACCACTCAAAACATAGCTAAGGCATGCTAAAATAGTAGCAAATACGTGCTGAGATAGAGCTAACACAAGCTAGGATTAGAGGCATAAAGCATGATACATGTTAGGCCTATAAGTAGGATTGCACTACAAGTACAAAAACCAAGCCAGAGGTGACTCCACCAACCAACATTAGAGTTAAGGTATGTTAAATAATGACCAAAAACATGCTAGAGTGGAGCCAATACATGCTAGAATAATGGACCATAGCATTAAGCCTACAAGGCTAATTTGAAAGAATTACACTACAAGTGTACGAAGCAATCAACCAATGGCCAAACCAACCAAAAACAGAGCTATGGCAGGTCTAAAAGTCACAAAAACATGCTTGAGCTAGGTCATAAAAGAGTAAAAGAGCATGCTCAAGTATGAGGCCAACAAGGCATACAAGCAAGACAAAAGGAGAGGGGGACCACCCTCTCTTATTTTGGGCCACAAAATCAAGTTTCCACCACTGAAATTCCTCTGAATTTCAGTGGTAGAAAGGCCATGCAAAGGCTAAAACAAAAGCTTCAAAGGATAGCTCAAAAGCTTAGCAAATAAGGCATACAAGGGGGTGAAGCACCCCCAACTCCCACAAAGCCTCAAAAACCATCTTTAACACTTAAAAATAGAGTTTTTTTGTAGTTGACAACTAGGCCAAAATAAGCATGCAAAGGTGGCTTAAACTAGTATACAACAAACAAGCTTAAAAGGAGAAGAAGCTTACCCTTGTAGCACAGCAAGAAGGCAGCAACTTCAGCAACAATTTTGGACTAAAACCAATGCTAAGACCTCAAAATAAGCTCCAAGGTACCTCAGCTCCAAAGTTATGGTGTTTGACAAGGTGTTTGTGTGCAAAAGTGTGAAGAAATAACACTTCTAAACATAATAGCACAATATATATATAGAGAGAGAGAGACTTCTAGAGAGGGGATATTTTTAGCTCTGAAAAAACTGAACCCCTCTCAAGAGGGAAGAAGCTCCCCTTATATAGGCAATGCAAGCCAAAAGGCTTGTTCAATCCCTCCATACACGTGTATGGAGGATGAGTTCAGTGAGCCACAGCTGGCTCAAAAGATCTAAAAATATCTAAAAAAGGAGAAAAAGTGGCTGCCGGCCAGTTAATTGGTCAGCCGGCCACTTCCCCTAGCTGGCTAGCCACTTGAAGTGGCCTACAAGAGGAAAAAGTGGCCGGCAGGCCCTCCCCTCCCTCCAGGCAAGGGGTAACAAGGTATGGCCCAAAAACCAAGGCCAAAACACAAAAGGTTAAGAGGCTCAAAGACAAGGCACCCAGCCGAGACCTTCAGGTGCTCAAACAAGCACAAACATGCGCAATTATCGCATGCGCAAATGATGACATCTAAGTCTTAAGGTCGGTCAAAAATGGGGTGTCTACAGCATGCAATGCAACACAAAAGATGCTTATCTTGTTTCTTTTACTTGTCCAATTTTGTTTACTCATTTTAGATTACTGACTCATTCTTTAATCGATTAGTCCATTGGTGAGTTCCTTCTAAAGCGAAAGAAGTGTCAACCAAGAGTTAGTTCAAGGCATGAGGGAAGCTTCATGTCGTTGGTAATGAACCCTCAAAAGAGGATTAAACCATTAAGCATGAGCCTCAACCTCAGGCTTAAACAACCCTAAGGTTGAAACAACCCTTAAATAAATGAAAAAGTGAAACAAAGAGGGAGGTTGCAGAGATGTTAAGTGCTGGAATTAGGCATGAAAAAGCATTAAAACATGCAACCAAGACACACAAATGATGCTTAAAGCCTAGAAACACTAAGCTAGTGAAGAAAATTACACCACAACTATACAATACAAGCCTCAACTGAATTAACCAGCCCAAAATAGAGCCAAAGCAGGCCAAAAGAAAGGCAAAAACATGCTGGACCAAAGCTAAGTTAGGCTAGAAAAACATGCTAACATGTGAGGCAACTAGGCATGCAAGCAAGACAACAAGGAGGGGAGGCTAACCCCTCCAATTTTGGACTTCAAAAGAAGGTTTTTACCACTGAAAAACCTCTGAATTTCAGTGGTTAAAAGGGCCAAAAAGTTTGATTTGAATGTGATGGAAAAAGGCATAAAAGCTTAACAAGCTAAGGAGCCAAAATGGTAGACAACCCCCTAACTCACAAAGGCTCAAACCACCATTTTTAGGCCTCAAAAATAGAACTTTTTACACTTCAAAAACAGCCTTAAAATAGTTGAAAAAGATAGGAAAATAAGCATGCACAATAAGCTTAAATGAGGTAAGTTCTATACCTTTGAAGCACAGCACAATTTAGCCACAAATCTAAGCTCAAACCTTCTTTCAAAGCTCAAACAAGACTCCAAGGAACCACAGCTCAATGGTGGGCAAGTTTGGTTAAGGGTTAGTGTGCAAAAGCTAAGAGGAAACAGGCTATAAGGCACAAAATATCAAGAGAGAGAGAGAAATTTTTGTTCTAAATCTTCTAACCCCCCAAAATGGGGGAGGACACCCCCTATATATAAAAAATCAAGGTTTGAGCTTGAATACATCCTACCATATACATGTATAAAGATGCAGCTCAGTGAGCAACAGCTGGCACAGTTGGCAAACAAATATCCAAAAATATCTGGAAAAAGAAACTGGTGGCCATCGGCCACTAGTGGTAGCCGACCGGTCACCACCAGTGGCCGACAGAAGCCTCCCATGGCTGACAGCCTTGGAGGGTGGCCGACAGGTCACCAAGAGGTCCAGACAACAAGTTTTGGTCCAAAACAAGGCATTGAAGAAGAAGGTTCAAAGGCTCAAAGACAAGGCATTCCGCCGAGGACTTTGGGTGCTCAAAACGAACACAAACAAGCACAATCATCGCGTGCGCAAATGATGATGTCTAAGTCTTGAGGACGGTCAAAAATGGGGTGTTTACACCAGGCTGTGAACCCCACGTTTGTAACCACATTTCAACTTGAATGGAAAATAATTAACTTTTTGCCCGCCGTATGCATTTGTCTTTTTGTTTTCTTCAATTTGTCTGAATGATTGTAACTATAATTTCCATTGTTGCCGAGATACAACTGCTCGATTTAGCTTATTGAATGTGCATACATGTAAACCGAGTTGATATTAGCTCGGTGAGGGAAAAATCAATTAATGAGTTGGACAAATCGCAAACTCATTTCCAGGCGAGCAAACCCAGCTCGGGGAGGACGAGCAAAATCAACTCGGAGATAACGAGCAAAGTCAGCTCGGAGGAATAAGTGAAGTTAGCTCATTCTCAAATCAAAAGTTGTTCATAACACCAACTTTCTATTGAGGCAAATAAAATCAGCTGTTTGAACGGATGAGCAAAGTCAGCTCAGCACAAGCAATCACAGTTGGAGAGAACACCAACTGTTTAAGTGGCAGGCAAAGTCAGCTCGATCTTGTCAAATTTGCGTAGATGTGAAATGTGTTGCCGAGCTAATTTCCGCTCAGACAGTACGAACGTGATTTCACCTAATAGACTCAGCCAGTTCCAATATGGGTAAGCATAAAGTCCCTCCGAGCACATATCAGCTCGGTTCAAATCAGGAGTTGGGCAGGTCACCAACTTTTATCCCGATGAGCAAAATTAGCTTGGGGTAACGAGCGAAATCAGCTCGGCTTCAAATCACTAGTTGGACAAAACACCAACTGTCTAGTAAGGCGAGCAAAATTAGCTCAGTAGAAGAAAAGCAAAATCAACTCAAAACAAGTGATCACAATCGGGAATGACACTGACTATTTGTACGGCAGGCAAAGTCAGCCCGGATTGAGCGAAGTCACTCGGTATTGTGCCCTATCCTGATAACTTTCTGTATGGTGAATCATTGCAACTAAGGCCAGATTGTCCCTATTACTCAGTAGCTTAACACCTTAATACATAAACACATAATGCAAGAGAAAGAAGGGCTTTTTTCTATTGCTCATCAAACATTTCATATAATGCCAAAAGGCCAAGTTTGAATAAAAAGGGAGAAAGGTTACATTTCAAAAATAAAAAAGCTTGAGGTTGGTCGCATTCCATGGTCTTGGGATAGCCTTGCCATCCAAGTCCTCCAGATGGTATGCCCCTTGCCAGCCAGGCCAATTATCTTGTACGTCTCTTCCCCATTTGCACCTAATTTACCTTTCCCAAGGATCAGTATGTTGTCTATCACTTTCCTCAAGACCCAGTCTCCAACTTTGAATAGATGCGGATGCACGATCTTGTTGTATTTCTTGGAGAGCTCTTGTTGGTAAGCCGTAATATGAATTAGTGCCCTTTCCTTCTTTCTTCAGCTAGGTCCAACTCTAGGGTAATAGCTTCATCGTTCAAGTCGGGCTCAAAATTTTCAGATCGAATAGTTGGATGCCGATCTCCAAAGGTATGACCGCCTTCATGCCATATGCCAGAGCGAATGGAGTTTCTCCGTTTGAGCGTCTTAGGGTAGTGCGGTATGCCCACAAAACATTAGGGAGCTCCTCAGTCCACCTTCCTTTAGCTTTCTCAAGCCTTTTCTTCAAGCCATCCAGAATAGTCTTATTTGAAGCCTCTGCTTGGCCATTCGATTGAGGGTAGACCGGCGTAGAGTTGTAGAATTCAATCTTTAATTATTCGCAAAATTCGCGAAAGAGTTTCCCATCAAACTGTGTACCATTATTCAAGATGAGGGCCCTTGGGACGCTGAAGCAAGTGATGACATTCTGCCAAACAAACTTCTTTACATCTTTCTCCTTGATGGTGGCCAATGGCTCGCCTTCCACCCACTTGGTGAAATAGTCAGTAGCAGCGATGAAAAACTTTCGATTGCCTGAAGTGGTTGGAAGTCCCACAATATCTAGCCCCCAAAGTGTAAATGACCAAGGACTCATTAAGGGAAGCAACTATCTAGTCGGCTGGTGGATCTGGTAGGCAAATTTTTGGCATTTCTCCTATTTACGGACATATTTCTGCGCGTCAACCTATATACATGGCCACCAATAGCCTTGAGAAATTGCTTGGTATGCCAGAGACCTGCCCCTAATGTGGCTACCACACATGCCTTCATGAATCTCAAAAGGGAAAACTTCAACCTTGTTGGGATAGACGCATTTCAGGTACAGCCCAGTAAAGGTCTTTTTGTACGAGACGCCAGATGGAGAGAGCCAAAACCGCTCTGACTTGGCCCTAATCTTGTTGGCTTCTTTCTTTTCGGTGGGCAGGACTCGATCTTTTAAAAAATTGATGATTGGATCCATCCAGGATGGCCTCAAGTCAGTGCATAGTACCTTGAGCACCTCTGGTTCCTCGATGCTAGGTCGGGGTAAGAACTCAATCATCAAAGGATTGGGAAAGGTGGTTTGTATGGACGCCAAGCCAGCCAATTCATTGGCTTGACTATTCTCTTTGCGGTCGATTTGTTCCATTTTGATTTTCGCGAACTTTTTAACTTCAGCACGTACCAGCGCTTGATATTTGGCCATCTTTTCATCCTTGGCTTTATATTCACCAAAGACTTGGTTGATGATGAGTTTGGAGTCATTGAACACCATGAGTTTGGTCGCCTCCACCCGCAAAGCACTTTTTAGGCTGGCTAGGAGGGCCTTATACTCTGCCTCATTGTTGGACGTGGGAAATCCCACTGTGATGGCATGCTCAATAGTTAGCCCATCTGGCAAAGTCAAGACAACTCCTAGCCCGACACAGTGCCTGTTTGAAGCTCCGTCAACAAAGAGTTTCCACACCTCCCCGATGAACAACTTCTAGCAATTAGAGGGATTTTTAGATTTTTGCAAGTCCAAGGCATTGGTCAGCTCTGTACGTAGCTTTCCAGCATGGTCATTTAGCTTGTCAACCGGTAGGTCGGCCAGATCCCTTACCGCTCACTCAGGATTGTCTATTGCTTATACCTCACCCTCCCTTGGTTGCATTGAAATTGTGGGCTATGCCAAATCCGCACTAGCCATTTCCTTCTGCTCGGTTTCATGTGCCAGGTTGATAGGACAGACAGGGTGAGTGCCAGGGGAAAAGTCTACCACAAAGTCAGCTAGGGCTTGTGCCTTGATGGCTGTACGTGGTTGAAACTTGATGTCGTACTGCTCCAGCTCTACTGCCCACTTTAAAATTCTACCTGTGAAATCCACGTTCTCAAAGAGCACCTTGAGTGGAAATTTGGTCAGCACCACTATCGTGTGGGCGTGGAAATAGTGTGCCAACTTCCTGGAGGCCATCATAAGAGCTAAAGCCAACTTTTCAAGCAGCAGATATCTTGATTCGGCTGGGAGCAATGTTTTGCTAACATAGAAGATAGGGAGGTGTGGAATTCCCTCAGCTCGAACAAGCACGACGCTTACTACATGTTGAGAAATGACCAACTACAGGTAGAGCTCCTTGCCTGGCTATAGATTGACAAGGATAAGGGCAGAAGAGAGATATTCCTTTAAGTCTGTTAAAGCACGGTCACACTATGTATCCCAGAAAAATTTGGCTTTCAAAGGCTCAAAAAAGGGGCCTATAATGATCTGATGACCGGCTGATGAATCTATTCAACACGGCTGCCATTCCGATAAGATATTGCACGTCCTTTATGGAATTTGGATGCTCCAGCTCTTGGATTGCCTTGATTTGTGAAGGGTCAACCTCTATACCTCGGTTTGTGACTAAAAAACCCAGGAACTTTCCTGTCCCAACACCAAAGGCATACTTGGAGGTGTTTAAGCGTAACTTGTGGCGTTTGAGGATTGCAAACATTTCAGCTAGGTCGAAGAGGTGTTGTGACTCAGCTTTGCTCTTTACCTTAATGGAAGTTTATTTTAACATTGCATATGTTAAACGTATTGTAGAAATGCAAGCATGATATAAATGTTGCATGTGTTGTAAAATGATGGAAAATGTGTTGAAATTTGTGGAATTTCAGGGAATGCATGTTTATAATGCATGTTGTGGAAAATATTGTGATTTGCCTCTTAAAAAGAGATGAGATGACCGGTAATGGGTCGGACTGTTGTATTATAATTGTTGTAATATTGTTGGGAATGGAGAGAAACTTGTTTTTTTTTGAAAAACTTGTGTTTAATTTCGAGGACGAAATTCTTTAAGGGGGGAGGTTATAGCGATCCCGGTTTCCTTTCCTTTAATTGTTGTATCCAGACTTAGGTTCCGTGGAGTTGGTTGTTGTGTATACCCTGTTTACATCCTTTACTCCCTGTATTCGAGTCTTGGGTTGTGTTGGGCAGGTTTGAAACAGGTTGGTTGAACTTAGAAACCGAGAGTAGTTGCCCAGATTTTGGCCTTCACGCTCGAGCGGGCCCTTCGTTGTTGTTTTTCCGCTCGAGCTGGAGTTTCGACGCTCGAGCGTATTTCTCCATCTTCCAGTATCTCCTCTGTAGTGTCGTACGCTCGAGCGGGGGTTTTGACGCTCGAGCGGGAGGTTGTGTGTGACACTCGAGCGGGAGGATTGACGCTCGAGCGTAGACCTGGTTTAGTAAAAAGTTCTAGAAGTGTGTATCCGCCGCTCGAGCGGGATTTTTGACGCTCGAGCAGGAGTCTGTGTGTGACGCTCGAGCGGGGGTTTCCACGCTTGAGCGGGGCGACGGGTTTGAGGCTCCGTGTTTTGACTTTTTAAAATCACTTTTTCACATCTCTTCTCTCTCTTACTTTTTCCAAAACTCCATTGTTGAGCCTCTCTCTCTAGAACCTTGCCTTCTCTCTATGTATTGATCTAGTTGGAGTTGTTTCCTCACCTTTGGCCTTTACAAAAAAGTTGTTGATCGTCGAGGGCTATCTTTTGATCCAGGAAACTTGTGATTTGGAGCATTTCCGTTTTCTTCATCTTCTTCGTTGGGTGTCAACTTTTGAGGTAGGGATTCCTACTCACTCTTATGGTCTTTGACATAGATTTTTGGTTGTTTTGATAAAGTGTTAAAGTTGGGTAAATTTTGGAACTTAGGGTTTCAAAATGTTAAAAGAGGGTTTATTTATTTTGATTCTAAAATGAGTATTTTGGGTTTCAAAATAGTGGTATGGTTGTTGGTTGATGAAATATGGACCATTGGGTCATTATTGGAAAATGAGGAAGAATGCCCTAATTTGTATATAAATTAATTGGTATAATTAATTTGGGAAAGTTATGGATTTATGAAATTGAGTTGTAAATAATGAAATTGATTCATTATGTGACGAACTAGTGGAGTTGGATTTGTTTATCGTTCACTTTTGAAAACATTGATAATTTTTTCTGTAAATGCATTTATTATCTGTTTAGATATAATTGCTTTGGGCTACCGGTGGAGGGTAGTCGTAATTGTTGTAGGCAATGCATGTTGATTAGGCAAACTAAAACTAATCAATTGGACGTGTCATAGAGTATGACGATTGATAGAATACATTAACGTTATGTATTGGTTGATTGTGTATATGACCTATGTGTATATACATTGTGTGTGTGGGAGGAGATAGGGGATGTACTCCACGGTTTAGGGGAAGATAAGGGATGGACCTCTAAACCGGATGTTGTTTAGGAGGAGATAGGGGATGGACTCTGCTGATACAGCTCATATGCTTGTCAGATAATGTGTTGATACAGCTCATATGCTTATCTATGGAAGTGTTGATACAGCTCTTATGCTTATCTATGGAAGTGTTGATACAGCTCATATGCTTATCTTTGGAAGTATTGATATAGCTAATATGCTTATCTGTTGAAATGTGGATACAGCTTGTATGCTTATCTGTTGAGATGTTGATACAACTAGTATGTTTATCTATTGTAAAATGGGAAACGTTTAATATGAGTCACTGTTTCATACAAGTGGTTGGCCAGGTTCTGAGCCGTTGATGTAAATTGTGAAGTTGATATGGCATGGAAAATAAAATGAAACACAAACACAGGGGTCATGAAATGGAAAATGGATATGAATTGATTGGCGGAAATTGAACATTTATCAATTGCTAATGTCTTAGTTATTGCTCATACTGTGTTTAGCATATCTCTACTGGGCGTTGGCTCACCCTATATAGGACATTATTTTCAAGTACAGGTAGCAACCTCCAAGGACATAGCTTGGATGATGATGAGAGTCGAAGACTCTTTTTGTTTATTTTGTTTGTATTACATGTATATCAAGCCGAGTGCTTATTTTGTATGGAGTTAGTACTCTTCTTTTGTGTAACCAAGTGTTGACTTGGAAAGCTGTAAGCCCGTAGGGTATTTGCTTTTGTTGTTAACATGTAATACGGTTGTAAGAACTACTCTGATGAATAGAAATGGTTGATTTCTTTTGTATCAATGCATGTCTAAAGTGATGGATTTTATGTATTATTTTGGGGGCGTTACAACCACCATGCTGTCAATATAGGCCTCCATAATGCGGCCAAGAAGAGGGGCAAACATTTTGGTCACCATCCTTTGGAAAGTTGCGTCGGCATTCTTAAGGCCGAAGGGTATGACCTTATAGCAGTACAAGCCTCTCGGTGTGGTGAATGTTGTGATCTCTCAGTCTGGTTCGTACATGGCTATTTGGTGATAGTTGCGGTATGCATCAAGGAAGCTAAACCTTCGGTGTCCAACTGTAAGATCAACCAACTGATCGATTCTTGGGAGGGGAAAGCTATTTTTGGGGCAAACGCAGTTAACCGTCTTGTAATCGATGCATACTTGCCATTTTTCATTTTTCTTTGGCACTATAACCGTGTTAGAGATCCACCTAGGGTATTGTACCTCTTCGATCGCCCCAGCTTCCAACAAGTTTTTGACCTCCTCCGCGACTACCTTGGCGTGGTGTAAAGCTGAGCGCTGAGTTCTCTGAATGACCAGTCGTGCATTGGGAAAGACATGTAACTGGTGGCAAATGAAGTTAGGGTCAACGCCAGGCATATCGTAAGGCGTCCACGTAAAGACTTCAATGTTGGAAACAAAAAAACTTACATAATCCAGCCACTCGGCGCTAGACAAAGATGAGCCCAAGAGAAAGAATTTGTTTCAGATCATTCTCGTCAATGCAAACTTCCACTAAATCCTCTACCGATTTCTCTTCGGCTTTTCTTCCCACATCCTCCAGGACCTCATGGCCTTCTGGTCCTTCTATTATCTGGACAAAGCCCTTCGCCGCCCTAGTGCCGTTGACCGCGACAAACATTGTTTTGCCATGACTTGGTCCCCTCTAGGCCAGGGAAGCGCATGACCTGGTGATAGGTGTTGAAAAATGGCTTTAGAAAATCTTTTTTTTTGGTTAACTTTGAGCATTAATTAAGGTGGGACCCAAGTGTTATTTTTAAAATTTCTAATTGGGTTCATGTTTAATGCTGCATAGTGAATAAAACCGTGTATTTGGTTGGTCAAAATCATTTCCGGATGAATGAGAATTCAACGCGCATTTTCGGGTTCATTGAATGGTTTTAGGTGGGTTTCCTACACATTTGTGAAATGTGTTTGTCCCACATTGGAAAGGCTTATGGATTTGTGTGGGTTTATATATCTTAGTTTGGGATACTTGAGATGGGCCCCAAGGGAGTTTGTGGAATGGTGAAGTTATAAGTAAAGTGTGCTAGACCCATTGGACTTAAAACAAAAACTACACGCACGCGCTACAGCCGTCGTCCGTCTAGTCTGGTGGGCGGGCGGACGGGTGGGCTGGGCTGGGCCTAGGCACGGGTGTGTGGTGTGAAGTTAGGTTAGGCTTGTCCGGCCCAATACTTATCTTTTGGGGCCAAAAACAGTTGTAATTTATTTTTATTTTTATTTTGGTTTCAAAATTCAAAATAAATTGGTCTAAATTTTTTCCTTCACCTAAACAGGTCCTAACCCATTCAAACAGGTTCACACCTATTGTATTCAAACCGGACGGATCAGTATCTGTCCAAACAGTTCAAACAGGTTTTTTCTAGTTTGAATATGTCCGAACATTTACCTATCTGTTGGAACTTGTTCAAAAAGCCACTATTTCTCCTATATAAAGCCTGCTTCCAACAATTCATTTCATTAAATTTTCCCCTTAGATTTTCGTCCTTCTTTTCCCTTTTCCGTCTTCTTGTTTCTGCAGGAGTTCTACATTTATTTTAGGAAGAAAAAAAGAGAGTTACAACAGAGTTTTGGTTCGCTAGACTTGATTTTATAGTGCTGTAAAATCAAGTGTTAGTCGTTGCATCCTGTGAAGTAGACGCCGATAAATCTCGAAGCACCAGAACGAGAGCAAAATCTACGTTAAGGAGATTGTGTCCAATACAAGCCTCGACTTTACTTTCTGTAAGCATTTATGTGATAACCGTGTCCTGTACTATGTTAATTAATCATGATTACGTTTGTAATTATATGCTTAATTTGAATTTGGGTGTTAATTGCATGATTATATGTGATTTTGGCTTTCTATCTGTTCACCGTAGAAAAATCTGTTTGAATCTGTGCTTTGAACTGAAAATTGAAAACCTTATCGGCCACCGAAGCTAAAATTGACTACGCCATTGTGATTGGCATAATTTTTAGAGCCTACGGTGAAATTTAATTGGAAATTGATTTGAATAAAAATAATTCGAGTAAACTGATTGAATTAGGCTCTATTATTGACCTTAACCAATTTGATTAAGAAAAGGACTATATAAGGGCCTTATTACACTCAACTCTTCATTGGGTGAGCTCAAAAATTCGGTTATACACTCTAGAGAGAGAGAGAGAGAGAGAGAGGTTCTAGAGAGAGGAAGAGGGAGAATTGTGTATCTTGGCTCAAAGTTGTGAATTTGGAAGCTTAACTCCAAGAATTAGCTAGAAATTGGAAGCTTGGAACTCCAAGGGTCGAGCTCGAGGGCAAATCCACCGGCAGGACACTGTGAGTAATATCTTAGTAAAGATATTTTCAAGTATGTTACTTTTCGAATGCTACTTCTATATAAGCTTCATGGATTTGTTGATTTGAAATATGAATGAGTATTCTATATGCCTAATTTTGTATAAGGCCGTTTGATACGTTAATATATCTGAATTGGGCCTAAGGTCGTTTGCTGTTTTCTGTTTGCCATTGATATGTTTGATATATCTGAATTAGGCCTAAGGCCGTTTGACACGAACGATTAGGCCAAAGGCCGTCGGACATGAACGATTGGGCCAAAGGCCGTTGGACATGAACGATTAGGCCAAAGGCCGTTGAACATGGATGATTGGGCCAAAGACCGTCAGACATGAACGATTGGGCCAAAGGCCGTTGGACATGAATGATTGGGCCAAAGGCCGTTGAACATGAATGATTGGGCCAAAGGCCGTTGAACATGGAGGATTGGGCCAAAGGCCGTTAGACATGAATGCAAAGATGGGCCAAATGCTGTTTGAATATGTCATTTGATATGTTTGAATACCGTGATGGGCCAAAGGCCGTTTGATACACCTGATATATTCGAATTGGGCTCGAGGCCGTTTGATATGTTTTAATTGGACCAAAGGTTGTTTTGAATAAAAAGTTGGCTGGACCAAAGGTCGTTTCATATAGATGGACCCGAGGTCGTATTGTTTTATATAAGAATTGGACCTGAGGTTGTTTGCATATGGATATGATGTGTTGGACCCGAGGTCATTTTGCTTTGTTGAGATTTGTAAGTCTGATGTGAATGAGAATAGTGGTTCAAATGTGTACATTATAAGTATGATTCATTTATGAAAGAACCTCATTCATTAACCTCTTTATTTTGATATTATTCACTGGACGTTAGCTCACTCTTATTTATATGTATGTAGGTGAGCAAAGGGACGTTCAACCCCAGCCTTAGTGGAATTTAAGGGAGGAACCCGAGTTTTGTAAAGTCAGCCCAGGTGCCTCACGCAAGAGGCTTTGTTTATGATCTTTTGTATTTCTTTTGTTATTTCCATTACTCATGATAGACCATGTATGTGTATAAGTTTTTGGCATGGCTGACTATGCGTTTGAATGACCCTGGGTATACAAGATGTTAACTACTGGTATGTGGTGTGAGTTATTACTAAGTATATGTGAAATGTTTTGACATGCCATGTAAGCATAGCTCGTTGGACAAAATTTTTAAGTTTGCTTCCGTTTTGGCCCTTTCACTCTGTTGTTATACGCTTGTTTGGTTTGAGGTCGTAGGTAATCTCATGATTACTGGCCGGTTATGACCTTAATCTATAAGGGCGGGTTGGGTCATGACAGAGTGGTATCAGAGCGCGAGTTAATGACTCACACACTTGTCCAAATGAGCCACAAGGTGTCTAGAAAAGACGTAAGATGCATCCATTTGATAAGTACATGATGTAAGCATTGAGAACATGTGATTATATAAGATATGAATTGTTGCACTAATGTGTACAACAAGTTTTGTTTTGTTATAATGCACGTACATGAACATGCGAATATGAAAAGTTACTTACGTGCATTCGATTCTGCAAATGGGTGTCTATGTGGACTATGAATATGGTCAAATGTGTAATTATCTAGTAAGTGTTCTACACGCGATATCTAATAAGTATGCAATTGTCTGTTTTGCATGTGATTAATTGTGTCTTGACGATGCGTAAAATGAGAATATAACGATGTGCCTATGTGCGAATGTACCTATGTGTATCTATGTTTATTTATGTATTGGGCATCCCTGTATTTGGCATGGCTTAATAAGAGTTTGTGCAGAACATGGATAAAGTAAGGGCATATGAGTTGGCAGACTCTTCCATAGCCCAACTTGATAGACCGGAAAGAATAGTACAAGAAATGGCAGAGATCTTAAGACAACAACATCAGTTGCCGCTACGGCAAGAACCTTTGCCACCACCAGCGCAAGAGCACTAACTGAATGTGTTAGAAGTCACAAAATGTGTTGAGGTGCTGGACCGAACACTGATGACCGAAGCTAACATGAACCGATCTTCTGAATGGAAAAGCAAAAGACAGGGCTTTTTCTCAAAGAAGAGGTCATTTAAAAAGAAAAATACGGGATCATCGCGCACTTCAAACTCTACAAGGAATACAGCACCGACATGTAATGAATGTGGTAAGAAACACCGAGGAGTTTGTTATCGAATTTCTAGGGCTTGTTATAGGTGTGGTAAAATGGACTATATGGTAAGGAACTGTCCCCGGATTGAGCAAAACGTGAGTAGACCCGTTGTCTCAGCTGGATTCGTACCAATGATTGGAACTGCTAATCAAGATAGAGTAATTGCACTCGTCCCAGAAAGCACTCAGAACACTACAACCGTTATCCCAGGTATCGATACTGTTTATAAACGAATGCCTATATGTTGACTGATTCTGGACTAGTACATGTGTATATCTTTGCTTGGGATATTATTTGATTCGATTCGGCACATTCTTTCATATCTATTATATGTGTCTAGATTGGTCAGACCCACAGGACCAATACCTTATTTACTATATGTATCTGCCCCATTGGGAAAATTGTGAAATACGTCTTGGGATATTGATTGACTATGTGCATGTACATATACATCTAAACCTATGCTTTTGTGACTAGTTTGGAACTTTTGCGTAACAAATCCCATATTATGTGCGACCGAGGAACTTTGTTAATGTGTTACTGTGCACCATATATTTGCATACAAGACTTATTTGGGAACTACTGTATTGATTATGATACATGCCTCATGATATGAACAACTGCATGCATATGCAACTACACCTGAACTTATGTGGACAATGCCATATTGTACATGACTTGAAATACTTTGATATGAACAGTTGTGATGAATGACTCTGATATGACTTTGAAAACTGATGAACTTAAGACAGTTGTGAAACTATCGACTATGTACCTAAGCAAACGAAGTATGCCTTACAAAACCAAATGTACTCTATTTGAAAAAGCTTTTATTTGATTCGATCTGATAGAACCTTTGTTTGATTTGGCCTGATAGAACCCTCATTTGACATAGTTTGATGGGACCTTTGTTTGATTTAATTTGACATGACCTTTGCTTGGATTGATTTAATGAGAACCTCTATCTGAGTTGATTTTGTTAAGGAGGATTACGAATTGTTCATGAATGAATAACCAGATTATTCTTGGCAAGGAAACTGATAGACCCAAAACTTGAATCCGTTTGGAATACTTGACTTATTTAGAAGACCTTATGTGGGCTTTCAACAGACCGATCTAACCATGAACACCATTAAGAACCAACCTTTAATTGTTGGAGACATACGTGTTGTAGATGAATGGAATTGAGCAAATCCAGTGATTAGGTATTTTAAGGAAC
Source organism: Camellia sinensis (assembly GCF_004153795.1). Lineage (NCBI taxonomy): Eukaryota > Viridiplantae > Streptophyta > Magnoliopsida > Ericales > Theaceae > Camellia > Camellia sinensis. Next base: position 13,329 of record NW_021026812.1, on the reverse strand, counting down.
AACGCTTGTGTATTATCATATTCTTGTTTATTTGACGCTATGGGAACCGATGACGGCAAATTGATTTCACTATAAACAGTACTGAACATTTATCTTTGACTTATCAGAATATGTTTTGTATGGAAGAATAGTTGCTTCAGTGTTATCGGATCTTGGGAAATTAGGTTATGGTGACTGCTGACCGTGAACCGCTTTGATTGTGAACACTATTGGAATTAGAAAACCTTGATTATCCGAAGGTGTGTGAATTCAGTACGCCTTGTAAATAACTGCTCAGTGCCATTATATTCTGTAATTGGGGCTCTGAGGATGTGTAAATTGTACTTAACATGTGATTAACTCCTTTGATATTATCTTTGACGTCATGGGGATTAATATATGAATTGCCTTATGCTTTTGACGACTATCAGATAATGTGGAAAGACTCGATGGAACAGAGAATTGAATATTGAACTGAATTGTAAACTGTTGAACAAATTGAGAACACATGTATGATGTTAGAAATTGACTGCTTTGATGTTATTGTACTTTACAATCGATACTATGGGGATATATGAGTTATGTACGTCGTGTGGTTGATTGTTTCGTTGTTATCTTTGTTGACTCGGGAACCAGCTTCTAGATCCACTTTATGTTCCTGAAAACTTTTGATTGACCTTGGATAACTGTGATGAGTCACTAAACTAAATACTGAATTGGATTGTGAATTGCGGAATTATTGAAGAATGAATTGAACTTCTATGACAAGGAAATAAACCAAACTTCTATGGTAAAGTTAGCTGGCATTTGAAATAAATATGTTGGTGACCTATTATGAAGAAGGAAATTGTTGAATTTGTGTCTAAATATTTTCAGTGCCAACGAGTCAAAGTCGAATATCAGATATAGACGGAACTACTTCAACCTCTCTCTATTTCGGAATGGAAATAGGAATATGTGACTACGAATTTCATTGTGGGGCTACCTTGAGCACCCAAGGTATAAGTCCCGTTTGGGTTATTGTATATAGAATTACTAAGTCTGCTCACTTCCTCCCTGTAAAATTTTCGTATGATGCTTATAGACTAGCCATTGTTTACATCGATAAGATTGCTCGTTTGCATGGGGTCCCAGTGTCTATTGTTTTAGGCAGGAATCCTAAAATGTGTCTGAATTCTGGCATGCCTTCAAGAGGCAATGAGAACTGAATTGTAATTCAATGCTGCTTTCCATCCGCAAATCAATGTATAATCAGAAAGAACTTTTTAGATTCAGGGAGAAATGCTCCAAATGTATGCATTAGATTTTCAGGGAAGTTGGAAAAATCTATCCATCATTGGCAGACTTTACTTATGACAACAGCTTACACTCTAGGTTCGGTGTGACACCATACAAGCCTTGCATGGAGAAAAAGGTAAGTCTCTGACTAATTGAGAACAGAGTGTTGCTTGATTTTGAGACTAAGCAAATAACTATCAAAAGGATTGGAACCGTTGAATAAAAAGTATTCCGAATTGTTTTCGATTAAAGGTAAAATAAGTTTGGAGGACCAAACTTCCTAAATGGGGGAAGATTGTGATAACCGTGTCCTGTACTATGTTAATTAATCATGATTACGTTTGTAATTATGTTCTTAATTTGAATTTGGGTGTTAATTGCATGATTATATGTGATTTTGGCTTTGTATCTATCACAACCCCAAACCGCCCCTAGTAGTTTGGTGCCGTGATGGCCAGTAATCCGAGATTACCGAGGGCCAACTTTCAAAATTCACACACAATCAGAGTATAGATATAGGGGGCTCACAAATGCAGAAGCAATAATCCAAAATACAAGTGGTCCATAAGAGCAGTGCATAAGTCAAATAGAATGGCATACGTCTTTACTTAGCTTTACAACTTGAATACAAATAAAATATAGTACAAAATACATATTACATCTTGGAAAAAGGCTTCTCGAGCCGACATAAACAAAAGCACTTGAGTTACAAAACATGGAACATAATCTTCGGAATTGCCGACATCCTCAAAGCCGACATAACATGCATACAAAACACACATCTCGGCGAAGCCGACTTCTTGCTTGACACCTACATATATACATAGGGAGGGTGAGCTTGGATACTCAGTGAATGGTATAAGTAATAAAGGGGTTAAATGAATGATTCCCGAGGTCTTTCAAAACAATACATAATATATCTTTGTCAAAACCATACTTATCATAGCTTGTACAAAACATGAGATAAATCTTGTTCATCAAACTTGATCTTACAAAACTTCCGTACTTAGCATGCGTCAAATCTTAAAACATGGGGTGATGACATCTCGGCAAAACAAAAGCATGACCTCGGCATCGAGCACACCCGTTCATAGTCCGTCGACGGCCGATATCTTAACAAGGGTGCTACTTAGGCTTAACGTCCCCTAGCACGAAAGGACGGTGCTACCTAGGCTTAAAGTCCCCTAGCACGGAAAGACTATGTTACATAGGCTTAACGTCCCCTAACACGAAAGGACGGTATTACTTAGGCTTAACGTCCCCTAACACGAAAGGACGGTGTTACTTAGGCTTAACGTCCCCTAACACGAAAGGACTATGCTACGTAGGCTTAAAGTCCCCTAGCACGGAAGGACTATGTTACATAGGCTTAACGTCCCCTAACACGAAAGGACGGTGTTACTTAGGCTTAACGTCCCCTAACACGAAAGGACTATGATACATAGGCTTAAAGTCCCCTAGCACGGAAGGACTGTGTTACATAGGCTTAACGTCCCCTAACACGAAAGGACGGTTCCAAGAATGTCATTCAAAACAAAGCTTGTACTTGATACATAAAATAGGGATATCATTCATGCTTAACAAATACTTTTATCAAAACGAGGCAGAGCTTTATCAAAACGTTATAACATAACTTTATTAGAAATACCACTCACTTTAGTTCTTGGGACGTTAGGATCAAGGCAAAGGTCCAAGTCCTACAAACACATGGCAAAGCATACTGAACATACTTCTCAAACTAGTCTCACATGCATGCAAATAATCTCGGGAAAACATGCTGGAAGTCAAAACATTGTTTTACATGTCAGGAAGGCCTGCTGGGTACCAACCAGGTCTTAGCCGAGATCCCACACCTCCGGGCCGAGGTGTGGCTACCTAGGCTTCGACAAGCGGCTGCACGCCGAGGTGCGCACAAGACAAACTGAAAGTGTAAGTGATCATGCAAAGGTAGGCCAAGGTGAGATACGATGCTTGGCCTAAGTGTGAGGTCTAGGTAAGAGTGATCTCGGTGACTACACTTCAAGCAGTGAAGTCTGGAGATCTGGGTTTCCACCCGTGAAGAACAGGAAGAATATGAACATGAAGATCATGAAGAACATAGATGCTAAAATTATAACTTCTTTATAACAAAATATGCGATTTCATGCTATGAGTTCGAAAACATGGACCTGGGTACCCATACTTGAAAATCATGCGAAAACAAACACAAAAACATGAATCTAGGCATGAGCCTTCGGATCAAAACATGACTTTTCTTGAAGAACACATGAATGCCATTTTCTCTTTCTAAAATCGAACTTCAAAGCAATGCATGGCTTACAAATCTTATTCAATCATGCAATGAAATAATATAAACATAAAGAACAACAAGAGCACATCAAGAATCTAACCTTAGAGCGCGGATCTAACGGTTCGATCTCTAGGAATCAAGCTTAGAAATCCACTCTCTCTCAAGAATTCTTCTCCCTCTCCTAGAGCTTCTCTCTCTTCTCTTCAAACAAGTTTAGGAACAAATGATGGGTTTCTCTCTCTATCGGCTGACTTAACTTTCAGCTCGGACGCGTGGCAGCGGCTGATTGGTTCTCTTCAAAAAGGTGATAGATTGACAAGACAAGACTATGACAAAGCGTATCTAACAAGCTACTCGGAATGGCACTCCGGCAAGTGATGACATCGGCTAAGGACAAGGCTTCGGCAACTAAGGTGACAATGACCTCGGCTAGGAAGGACGACACTTGACTAAGTTGTGCCACACCTTGGCCTAGATGTGCCACACCTCAGTCTAGGTCATACCACTCCAGGACAAGGTCACTCAGGTGCAAAGGTAACATCTCGGCCTAGATGATACACATCTCGGCCTTGGTGATTCACACCTCGGCCTAGATAATGACATCTCAGCCAATATGCCAGAGCGAAGGTGGAGGTCAAACAAATGGGTTCCAAGATACTTCTAGACTGAGGATGACCTCGGCTTGGAATGATCTAGGTATAACGTAACCTAGGCTTGGCATAACTTCGGCTAACATAACTTAGGCTTGGCGTGACCTAGGCTTCACATCAAGGAAGGAGCAAAGCATGCGAGCAACACTTAGGAAAATCACATGAATACAAAACAAGACAAGATTCATGAATGTAAACTTATCAAGACAAAGTTATGTAAATAAACATGAATATGGGTCGTTACAGCATCTTAACATGGCAAAACATACAAATGTATGCAAACACGACTAGGACATAAAATGTGGGTTGCTACAGTATCTGTTCATCGTAGGAAAATCTGTTAGAATCTGTGCTTTGAACTGAAAATTGAAAGCCTTATCGGCCACCGAAGCTAAAACTGACTACGCCATTGTGATTGGCGTAATTTTTAGAGCCTATGGTGAAATTTAATTGGAAATTGATTCGAATCAAAATAATTCGAGTAAACTGATTGAATTAGGCTCTATTATTAACCTTAATCAATTTGATTAAGAGAGGGACTATATAAGGGCCTTATTACACTTAACTCTTCATTGGGTGAGCTCAAAAATCCGGTTATACACTCTAGAGAGAGAGAGAGGCCGGTTCTAGAGAGTGGTAGAGGGAGAATTGTGTATCTTGGCTCAAAGTTGTGAATTTGGAAGCTTAACTCCAAGAATTAGCTAGAAATTGGAAGCTTGAAACTCCAAGGGTCGAGCTCGAGGGCAAATCCACCGGCAGGACACTGTAAGTAATATCTTAGTAAAGATATTTTCAAGTATGTTACTTTCCGAATGCTACTTCTGTATAAGCTTCATGGATTTGTTGATTTGAACTATGAATGAGTATTCTATATGCCTAATTTTGTATAAGGCCGTTTGATACGTTAATATATCTGAATTGGGCCTAAGGCCGTTTGCCGTTTTCCGTTTGCCGTTGATATGTTTGATATATCTGAATTGGGCCTACGGCCGTTTGACATGAACGATTGGGCCAAAGGCCGTCGGATATGAACGATTGGGCCAAAGGCCGTTAGACATGAACGATTGGGCCAAAGGCCGTTGGACATGAACGATTGGACCAAAAGCCGTTGAACATAGATGATTGGGCCAAAGGCCGTCAGACATGAACGATTGGGCGAAAGGCCATTGGACATGAATGATTGGGCCAAAGGCCGTTGAACATAGATGATTGGGCCAAAGGCCGTTGAACATAGATGATTGGGCCAAAGGCCGTTGAACATAGATGCTTGGGCCAAAGGCCGTCAGATATGAACGATTGGGCCAAAGGCCGTTGGACATGAAGGATTGGGCCAAAGGCCGTCGGTTACGAACGATTGGGCCAAAGGTCGTTAGACATGAATGCAAAGATAGGCCAAAGGCCGTTTGAATATGTCATTTGATATGTTTGAATACCGTGATGGGCCAAAGGCCGTTTGAATGAAAGGGATCGTGATTATGAATATGAAATACGCATGGATATGAAAATAAAGAGAATGGGCCCGAGGCCGTTTGATATGTTTGAATTGGACCAAAGGTTGTTTTGAATAAAAAGTTGGCTGGACCAAAGGTCGTTTTGTATAGATGGACCCGAGGTCGTATTGTTTTATATAAGAATTGGACATGAGGTCGTTTGCATGTGGATATGATGTGTTGGACCCAAGGTCGTTTTGCTTTGTTGAGATTTGTAAGTCTGATGTGAATGAGAATATTGGTTCAAATGTGTACATTATAAGTATGATTCATTTATGAAAGAACCTCATTCATTAACTTCTTTATTTTGATATTATTCACTGGGCGTTAGCTCACTCTTATTTATATGTATGTAGGTGAGCAAAGGGACGTTCAACCCCAGCCTTAGTGGAATTTAAGAGAGGAACCCGAGTTTTGTGAAGTCAGCCTAGGTGCCTCACGCAAGAGGCTTTGTTTATGATCTTTTGTATTTCTTTTGCTATTTCCATTGCTCATGATAGACTATGTATGTGTATAAGTTTTGGGCATGGCTGACTATGCGTTTGAATGATCCTGGGTATATAACATGTTAACTACTGGTATGTGGTGTGAGTTATTACTAAGTATATGTGAAATGTTTTGACATGCCATGTAAGCATAACTCGTTGGACAAAATTTTTAAGTTTGCTTCCGTTTTGGCCCTTTCACTCTGTTGTTATACGTTGTTTGGTTTGAGGCCGTAGGTAATCTCATGATTACTGGTCAGTTATGGCCTTAATCTATGGGGGCGGGTTCGGGTCATGACAATTTAATTCGGAATTTAATTTATATAATTATTTTCTGAATTATTTTATTTTGTTGTTTATTTTAATTATACATTTAATTTACACACATACACCACTGGGCGTGACAATCTTAAAGTAGATTTTCGATTTTTATTTATTTCTGTGTTAGAAAAATGAATATTTTGTTTCGGAAAATTAAATAGTAGTTATATACTGTTTAATTTCTTAAATAATAGTAATGTACTGTTTAATGATTTCTTTAATAACATAGCAGTAATATACTGTTTATCTTTGAAATTTTGTTACAAAATATTATTCTGTATATTTTGTGTGTAAATTCTTTTTGTATAAATTTTGTGATTGGTGTATTATTATTTCATCAGAATTATGACAACTGAAATAAACAGTAGTAAGACTGTTATTACTCCGACCTCCACACCTGACTCTGAGAAATGAAAGAATGTGGAACTTTTGAATATCAATGCCTGTCTTATTTGTTGGGTTTAATGTTATTATTTTGAGGGCGTTACATTCCATGTATGTCTTCACTGCTCAATGGACTTTGTATGTTTTGTATATTTGCTTCCGCAGCCCCTAACCATATGCTATTACGTCAGGAGGCCTTTGGTAATCCAAGGATTACTAGTCGGTTATGACGCTAAACTTATAGGGGCGGGTTTGGGTCGTGACAATGTGGAAGGGATGGTTCTCAGTGAATCTTTCCAGGTTGCGAAATCATTGAAAAATTGCCACCATCTTGGAAAGAATTCAAGAATTATCTAAAGCATAAGCACAAGGAGATGAAACTGGAGGAATTGATAGTGCGACCCAGGATTGAGGAGGACAACTGTGGTTCTAACAAGAAGTCAGGAAACCATGTCATGCAGGCTAAAGCAAATGTTGTGGAACATGGACAAGGGTCAAAGTTCAACAACAAGAAGCGGAAGCATGATGACAATGGTCCGAAACAAGGATCCACTAGTAAGATCAATAAAGGGATCAATAACGGGTTCAACAAGAGGTTCAAAGGCAAGTGTTTTATGTGCGGCAAAGATGGACATCACGCTAAGGATTGTCACGTTCACAAGAACGGAGGGAGTTTGAGAAAAAAGCCAGCACAAGCCAACATAGCTGAGGATTTTTATCTTTCTGATGGAGTAGCAGACATCAATCTTGCTACAGTAGTCTTTGAAGCAAACTTGGAGGGCAATCCCAAGGAGTGGTAGGTGGATACTAGAGTAACCCACCATATCTGTGCAGATAAGAAGATGTTCACAACCTACAAAGTGATGGAAAGTGGGGAACAACTTTTTATGAAAAACTCCTCTACTTCAATTGTAGAAGGACAAGGAAAGATCATGCTAAAACTGACCTCGGGGAAAGAACTCACTCTTAACAATGTACTCCATGTGCTAGAGATTCGCAAGAATTTGATTTCTGGGTCATTGTTAATCAAGAATGGGTTTAAATTAGTCTTTGAATCTGACAAGGTTGTACTCTCCAAGAGTGGCATGTATGTGAGGCGAGGTTATATGAGTGATGGGCTTTTTCAGCTCAATGTAAATATAGTTGTAACAAATTTGGCTATTAATAATAAGAACACATCTTCTGTTTATATTGCTAAATCTTTTTTTTTATGGCATGGTAGATTAGAACATGTTAATTTTAATTCTTTGCGTAAACTTGTTGCTTTAGAATGTTTACCAAATTTAGAGTTTGATCCTAATCATAAATGTGAGATTTGTGTTGAGGAAAAACTCACTAAGGCATCATTTAATAAAGTATAAAAAAGTACTGAACCTCTAAGTTTAATTCACATAGATATCTGTGATTAAAAATTTGTTCAAACTAGAGGTGGTAAGAAATACTTTATTATTTTTATTGATGATTGCACTCGATATTGCTATGTTTACTTATTGAGAATTGACGTTGAAAATCAACTTGGCAAAACTATTAAGATAGTGAGAAGTGACAGAGGTGGTGAGTATAATGCACCATTTGAGGAATTTTGTTCTGAACATGGTATTATTCACCAAACCACTACACGCTATTCTCCTCAGTCAAATGAAGTTGTTAAGAGAAAGAATCGAAATCTGAAAGAGATGATGAATGCCGTGTTGATTAGTTCAGGGTTACCTCAAAACTTATAAGGGGAGGCAATTTTGTCTGCTAACTTTATCCTTAACAGGGTACCCCACATGAAACTTAATCAAACACCTTATGAATTATGGAAAGGTCGGCGACCTACCCACAATTACCTAAAAGTGTGGGGGTGTTTGGCCAAGGTGGCAGTCCCTAGTTCCAAAACAACTAAGATAGGACCAAAAATTGTTGATTGTGTGTTCATTGGTTATGCAAATAATAGTAGTGCATATAGATTTTAGTTCATAGATCTAAAAATCCTGATATGCACGTAAACACTATTATTGAGTCAAGGAATGGGTCGTTTTTTGAACACATTTTTCCATGTAAGGAAACTAAAGAGACAAGTTCAAATAAAAGAACTTTTGATACTGCTATGGGTAGTAGTGAATACCACAATGATAATGAAGCAGATAAACCTAGACATAGAAAGAGGGCTAGGATCTCTAAATCATTTGGTCTAGATTTTTTGACATACCTATTAAAAAATGAGCCTCAAAACTTCAAGGAAGCAATGTCAAGTCCTGAAGCTCCATTGTGGAGAAAGGCTGTGAACAGTGAAATTGAATGAATACTGCAAAATCATACTTGGGAACTGGTGGATCTTCTACCAGGGTGTAAACCTCTTGGATATAAGTGGATATTCAAGAGAAAAATGAAAAAAAATGGTCCAATAAATAAATACAAGGCTAGGCTTGTTGTTAAAGGATATAGGCAGAAGGAAGGCCTTGATTACTTTGACACCTATTCACCAGTGACAAGAATAACATCTATTCGCATGTTGATTGCGATTGCAGCTTTGTATAACCTGGAAATACATCAAATGGATGTTAAAACAGCTTTTTTGAATGGCAAGTTAGATGGGAAAATCTATATGGAACAACTGGAAGGGTTTCAACTTCTCGAGCAAGAGAAAAAGGTTTGTAAACTTGTTAAATCCCTTTATGGATTAAAACAAACTCCGAAACAATGGCATGAAAAATTTGCTCACGCTATGCTTTCAGATGGTTTTAAGATAAACGAATGTGACAAATGCGTCTATGTTAAAAGCACAGCCAAAGGCTATGTCATAGTTTGTCTTTATATGGATGACATGCTCACTATTGGAAGCAATAATGACATGATTAAATCCACAAAGCAAATGTTGAACAAAAAGTTTGATATGAAAGATCTGAGAGTAGCAGATGTAATTCTAAGAATAAAAATTACTAGAACATCTAAAGGATATGCTTTATCTCGGTCTCACTATGTTGAGAAGATTCTGGAGAAATTTCAAAAGCATGACGACCATCCTACTAAAACACCTGTTGACATTAGTTTTCATTTGTCAAAAAATACAGGTGCAAGCATATCATAATTAGAGTACTTTCGGATAATCGGAAGCTTGATGTACTTAATGAATTGCACTAGGCCAGATATAGCCTATGCTGTAAGCAAATTGAGTAGGTACACAAGTAATCCAAGATCCAATCATTGGAAAGCAATAATTAGGGTACTTAGGTATCTAAGACATACCTAGAATTATAGCTTACATTATACCAAATATCCAGCAGTACTCGAGGGGTACAGCGATGCAAATTGGATAACGGATACTAAAGACTCAAAATCCACTAGTGGATACGTCTTTACCCTGGAAGGTGCTGCAGTCTCTTGGAAATCTTCCAAGCAGACATGCATAGCAAGGTCGACAATGGAATCTAAGTTTATCGCATTAGATAAAACAAGAGAAGAAGCATAATGGCTTCGTAATTTCTTAGAAGACATTCCAATGTGGCCTAAACCTGTGCCAGCTATATGCATTCACTATGATTGTGCAGCAGCAATAGGACGGGCACAGAATCATATGTATAACGGTAAGTCTCGACACATCCGTCGAAGATATAATACCATTAGGCATTTGCTCTCACATGGAATAATTTCCATAGAATATGTAAAGTCAAAGGAGAATATTGCAGATCCATTGACTAAAGGGCTAGCTAGAGAGCAAGTGTACCATTTATCGAGGGGAATGGGATTAAAGCCTATTACTTAAAAGTTGCCATAATAGGAAGCCAACCTAGTTGACTGGAGATCCGAAAATCTAGGTTCAAAAAGACAACTGAATTATGGATGACTTCATGTATCACTAAGGAGGTTTACTCCTACCCATTTCTATGATAAGAAGAGTGATACCTGCAGCGTTAGTAGGATAAGCTTTGCTTTTAATGATTCTTATAGCTTGGACATCCAAGTGGAGTATAGCAAGAAACTCTTAATAAGAAATCACCTATATGAGTGTGAACTGAGCCGGTTCTGTGAGAATTAAGAGGGCTAAATTCTCTAGAGCACTCATGAATTACCAGGCATTGTTCAGGGCCAAAATGAACACAACCGTAAGAACCAAATTGTGTCTGCGGATACACTATGTGTAATCTATTGTCTTGGCTTACACAAACAGTTGAACAGTTCAAGGCATCGCATCTACTGGTTAGCCAGTAAGTCCGATAGGCTTTCACTAGAGGACGTTCAAAGCCAAAAGCTACCTATCTTGATATGGTGTATCTTCTTAATGGACTCTTTCTTTGTTTGCATCTTGTTGCAAGTCCGTTATCATGAATTCCATTCATGTGGATTGTTGGAAAATGACTTTAGAAAATCCTTATTTTTTACTAACTTTGAGCATTAATTAAGGTGGGACCCAAGCGTTATTTTTAACGTTTCTAATTGGGTTAATGTCACGTAATGAATAAAATCGTGTATTTGGTTGGTCAAAATCATTTCCGGATGAATGAGAATTCAACGCGCATTTTCAGGTTCGTGGAATGGCTTTAGATGGGTTTCCTACACATTTGTGAAATGTGTTTATCCCACATTGGAAACGTTTATGGATTTGCGTGGGTTTATATACTTTAGCTTGGGATACTTAGGATGGGCCCCAAGGAGTACCCAAGTTTGTGAAAGGGTGAGGTTATGGGTAAACTAGGCTAGACCCATTAGACCCAAAACAAAAATCACACGCGCGCGCCACCGCCACTGTTCGTCCGGTCGGTCGGGCGGGTTGAGCTCGGGCTTGGGCCTGGGTGCGAGTGCATGGTGTGAAGTTGGGTTGGGCTTGTCCGGCCCAATACTTATCTTTTTAGGTCAAAAACATTTGTAATTTTTTTTTTTTATTTTGGCTTCAAAATTCAAAATAAATTGGTCCAAATTTTTTCCTTCACCCAAACAGGTCCTAACCCATCCGAACAGGTTCATACCTGTTGTATTCAAACCAGACAGATCAATATCTGTCCAAACAGTTCAAACAGGTTTTTTCTGGTTTGAATCTATCCAAACAGTTGCCTATCTGTTGGCACCTGTTCGAAAAGCCACTATTCCTTCTATATAAAGCCTGTTTCCAACAATTCATTTCATTCAATTTTCCCTTCTGATTTTCATCATTCTTTTCCCCTTTCTATCTTCCTATTTCTGTATGAGTTCTGCATTTATTTTAGGAAGAAAAAGAGAGAGTTACAACAAAGTTTTAGTTCGCTAGACTTGATTTTATAGTGCTGTAAAATCAAGTGTTAGTCGTTGCATCCTGGGAAGTAGACGCCGATAAATCTCGAACCACCAGAGTGAGGGCGAAATCTACTTTAAGGAGATTGTGTCTAACACAAGTGTCACACCCTAGACCCGCCCCTAAAAGTTTGGGCATGACCACCTCAAAAAAATGGACATAGAACCTGATAAATATAACCTATGGGGCCTGAATGGAAGCACCTGATAAACAAAAATCTATTCCATTGAGCTACCACTATCATGCCAGGATCACAACATCATAAAAGTAAATAATATACAGAAAACATACATACACATACATTGACTCCGCCCATAATTGGGCATATAACAGAGCATATTAATGAAAGACAACCGAAGCATAACCCCAAAAACTCAATAACAAATACACGGGCTTCGGTTAGTGCCTGGACACATCGAGGTTGACAAGAGAGAGACGAGCGTTAAGGGTTAGGACTGGCTTCCCAGTTGATCACCTACAGAAACAGACAAAATACAGAATGAGTGAAACTCAATGAATAATAGTACATAAATAATGTAAAGTGTAACCTGAATAGTAAGGCATAAGACTGCAGAGATATATGATTAACTTCATTCCATAATCACTTCAAAACAGCCATGAATTCAGTTTTCTTAACAGAGTAGTTTTAAACCCAGTATGTACAGAACTTCCATAGGTCTGCAGATACAAAATGGACATAGGCCCAGAAATGCATATATACATATATATATATAACAGAACAGCCTTTTGGCCTAGAAGTATATATACAGAACAGCCTTAAGTTCAATCTTGCAACATAAACATGGCGGCTATAAGCTCTTGAAACTTGTGGCACTAAGGCCCTTGAAACATATGGCATAAAGCCCTTGTAACGTATGGCGCTAAGGCCCTTGAAACATATGGCATAAAGCCCTTGTGACATATGGCACTAAGGCCCTTGAAACATGGTGGCTATAAGCCCTTGAAACTTGTGGCACTAAGGCCCTTGAAACATATGGCATAAAGCCCTTGAAACATTGGCATTAAGCCCTTGAAAGATTGGCATTAAGCCCTTGAAAAGTTGGCATGAAAGCCCTTAAAACAAAGAACTTGTAACATACATAAACTTGTAACAACATAAACTTGTAACATACATCAACTTGGAACATACGTCAACTTGTAACAACATAACCTCGTAACATACATCAACTTGTAACAGACT
>NW_021026811.1:0-14759 GCF_004153795.1 Camellia sinensis | reverse complement strand
TGCCTAATTCGAATATGTAATTTAATGACGAAATTTTGAGTCTAATCAGAAATTGAAGACTTAAATGATTTAAGAAACCAAAAATTGATAATGATAATAAGTTCAATTTAATATTTGGAACCTCCTTGTTTTATTTTGGGACATTGATCGAAGTGGTAACATAATGGTAAAGTAGGAGTAAATCAAGAATTTAATTCGGATAATATTTTCTACGAACATCCGTCACTCTTTTGCCCTTTTCTTTTCCCACACTTTGAATTTGGGTGTGAGGCTAGAACCGTTGGAAAGCTTATTTCCGGGACTTCGATTTGGACACAAGAACGACCTAGAACGGAGTCCGTATGAGAGAGTTATACCCGTTTGAAGTTTTGGAATCTGTGCTGGAAGCAGGTACGCTCGAGCGGAAAAATAGACGCTCGAGTGGACTTCACGAATTCAGCAAGTTTAAAGGCACTTTTCTAGATCATTTTTCACACTTTCATCTCCTCTCTTCATCCCTCACACCCTAGGTCCGAAAACCCTAGGTTTTTGACCTCAAATACCTTCCATTTCCCTAAGAATTGGCCAAGATCTCTTACCAAAAAGTGAAGAAGGCTTGAGGCTCAACATTTTCAACCGATTGGAATTCGAATTTACAAAGGATTTTTCTCAAAGCTTTGCTCTCTTGTTTGATTCTTTAGGTAGGGGTCTAAGTTCTTCTTCAATACTTGCATTAATAGATAGATTTGTGGTATTTTGATTATATAAATGCAAAATCTATATTTTTGAGCATATAGTGTTATATCATGGAAATTGGAGGTTTAGGGTTTGAAGTGTTATGATTCAATTGTTGGGATAAGATTATGGATTATGAACCTTGGGTGTATAATCAATAGGAAAATTGGAATAAAATGAAGTGAAGTGAGAAGTTTTAATTTTTCTTGGAAGTCTTCATTTTTCTTGAAAACCCTAAGTTGATTCATAATGATAAATAATGATTTCGCCCAAATTGAAAGTAGAATCATGAAATTGATAGGTTGAATTATATATATACAAATTTAATTGGATTTTGGAAGTGTTTGAAAATTATGTTAAAAATTAGCGATTGAACCTTTATCATGGGTATTGTAAATTTGCATGCATCATAGATTTCTTGAGATTGAGAAGGATTTGGGATTAAATTCATGGAATTATGAAGAAATTGAGTTTTGAACATAAAATGAGTTACATGCATGTTCATGATTATGGAAGCTAATTATTTTGGATTTGCTTTTGAATATCTTACATGAGTTTGAGTCTAGTTCCTACATGCATGAACAAATTCTACAAATTTTGATATTCTAATAGTACATTTGATTTTGAAAAAGAAGTTTAGAAAACCATGAGTTCATGGGTTTTGATTTTGAAATTACGTAAGGTTTTGATTTAAATAAATTAATTTTATGTTTCAAGATTTTGAGCAAATAATTTATAAATAAATAAGTGTTTATATTTTCTAAGGCATTTTCATGGTTTTGATCAAGATATGCATGGATTTAAAAAGAATTGAAAATGTGTTTGGAAGCTATTTTTGAGAAGTTCGAAATTCTGGAATTTTACAGACCGCTTGAGCGAACTAATTGCCGCTCGAGCTCAAATTGAAGGCTTCCAGTACTTTTTATAGTCTTTTACAGACCGCTCGAGTGACTAAAGGCTTGCTCAAGCGAACAACTATTCTCAGCATATTTTGGAAAGTTGCATTTAGTTCATATTTTTATTCCCATCTCTTCCCAAAGCATTCTAGACATGATTTATGACTCAATAAATATTAATAAGCTACCAATCAACATAAATTATTTGATAAAAGAATAAGTCATTAACTTAGTGATACTTGGTTAAGAAGCCAAGTGAGGAATTGGTTTATTCAAAAAAGAATGATTTAATAATAAAAGGGATTTGTGAAATGAGAATCCGATTCATTTGACTAAAGAAATAATAAGCATAATGGGCCTTCGAATTTTTTAGACAGAAAACAAGAAAGTCAAGTTTGATCAAGGGAGTAATATTGCGCTTCAATGTGTATATGTTATGTGTTTATGTAGGTCACGCGCTATTGTCTGCTTAATCTATCTGATCTGCTTCTGCTACTATCTGTGAGTAATAACTTAGTAAAGTTATATTCAACTTTATTTATTTTCTGCATGATGAATTAAGATCTGTTTTCTGAAATGATATGTTATGTTATAGACGCGCCCGCGAGGGGCCTCATGCTACAGCTCGGACTCGATTTGTGTCACGAGTTCTTAATCTTGAACCAAAAGATCCAAATCTGGCAAATCGTTTTGAGAAACAGATTTCTTGAAAAGTAGTGCCAACATAGGACTGCTTTGCCAATACAGATCGCCACCTAAATGATTTTTTAATAAGGAGAATATTAGGAAACCTTGACTCGGGCCGAAAGGCCACATGTCCGTTTCAATCACCGAGTTGTCTCGGCTCGGGAGCTAGGTTACGATTTGGGGAAGGTCAGCTATGAGCACCCCTCTGCGCCCGATCCGAAGATCGCCTCTACTAACCGTGATTATCCCGTTTTTGAAAACGTTATGTGTTCTTATTCCTAGTTATTAGCTGAATTTATATGTTAGCGCACAGCAAACAAGTATAGATAGATTGCCTATATTGTGGAAATAAGCATTGCATAGTCCTTGTTTTAAAACACTTTTGTGATTTTGCTACTCGCAAGTAGCGCTAAAACACACGGATTTCATTGAGTTTTCCAACTCTAAACAATCCAACCTTCACCACATGCATTCAAGCAATTTAGCACATAAGCATTAAGCCGCTGGCAAGCATATGTCATAACAACACTCACACATGCGGGATGCTAAAACATAAATACTTACATCTACTCCGTGCCAAAATAGTAAACTTAGTTAGCAAAACTATGCGTGTCCTAGTTCATGTTAAATTGTACTATGTTTTTCAACACATAACAGGATGCAATTAAAATGGGCTCGGCAACCTAAAACATGCATATATGAAATGCGATCACACTAATTGTGACGTATCTAAGTCATTTGATGAATTGAAGTACAAATGCAGTTCAGTCGTATGTACCATCGAGGCCTAATGCATGCAAGAACAAATGCATGAATGCACGCTGCAATAGCATAGCTATGAAATTAATAGTTGCCCTAATACGTAAGCCAACAAAAAGCCAGGTAAGTAACAGGAAGAAAGAAAGTGGGGATTGGAAGACATAACACCCTCACACACACTCTATTACAGTTTGCCCTCACTTCGGAAGGACCAAATAAATAATACAAATTATTAACTACGCAAGTAATAAAAATATACAAATTTGGCCTAATAACTAAGCAATTAACTTAGCAAGAAAGAAGGAAAATCGCCTCGGGAAAATGGCACCGCCATGCATAGGCTGGCCTCTGTTTCATTCCTTCACTCCTCTGGAGCTGCCTAAAACCGTCAGTACTGGCTTTCTGGCATGCTGGGAGACATCACCGGCTGCATGAATTGCCAACGGCATGGGATGTGGCCACCGGCACGAAATGAAGCTGTTCGGCAGAGAAAATGATTGTCGGTCGGCACTTTAAACTGCGGTCGGCAGGAATGTTCCTGCAGAATCTGCAAATGACAGCAACAGAGGGCAAGGAAGCAATGGCAGCACAATACAGGCATATTATGCACCAATCATGTCCCTTATCAATGGTAATACTAAAGGGGCATGTGTCTCGATTCCTTCGGACCACCAATCACGCATTTCCATGCATGCATGGCCCAAGTGTCAAGTATGCAACTGTTCATGTCAAATGAAAATTGCAAGCCAACAACAAACAAGCCCCGATTCTATCAACAAATTCAAGGAACAAGGCATGCATGCAAGATGCAATGCCAAACATAGCATGCAAGCTAAGGATGCTACATGGCATGGCAATACACTATGAATGCATACAAGCAAACATGAGGACATTACTAATGGACTGAAAGACTGGTCTTAAACATGATTTGGGCAGCTCTATTAAGGCCGCAAAACAGTGGCTAAAATGACCAAAACAAGGACATAAATAACAGCATGCACACATACACTATGATTAAGGGGCCAACACTTAGGCACAAATTAGTAGATAACCCTCAAGCACACTTGAAAGGGGGCAATACATGGACTAATAGCATGCATTATAGCCTTGAAAAACATGTAGGGAAATGACTGCCAAATTAACCTACCATGCAAGCTTATAACATGCAACGAGGCCCAGGACCTAATATGATCATAGACCTCATGAAGCAAATGACCAAATTAAACGAAACACAGTCCCGAAATCAGTAGCAAAACAAGCCTAGAATCCACTTAGAACACATTCAAGTACACTCTAATCCTGAGGTATACATCATGGCAAAATATGACGCATGAGGATCAACTCTTTTGAAGCAACAAAAGGGCCACAAAATCGCAACATTTAAGGCTGCTAAAAGACTGAAATAGAATGTAGGAAGTGGTTCCAAACCATCGAAATCTGATGCACAACAATGCATCACTACACATCCCGCATACTTGAGGCCAACAAGCCCGATACAAAGGAGCTATACTAAGCACTGCCAAATCCGACCCAACACTATGACAGACCTAAAACTGGCAAATATTGCACAAAATCTTCACAAGATAAGCCTAAAACATGCTCTACAAGGGCTGGGGGTTAACAACCTAAGGCACATTAAGGATAACATGTGCATATACAAGGTAGGTTGCAAGCATGAGTGTACCAAAACCAACAATAAACAGAGGTATTTACAACAGATTAAGATGGAAAGCAGCAAGACATGTTCAATACACACCTTTAACGAATGATGCTTCGTCAGAGAGCCAAAAAGACGTCCATTTCAAGGACAACAAGAGAGGGGGTGCCTCCCTTTTGGGGCTTCAAGGCACCATCTACCACATGAAATCCCTCAAATTTCAGTGGTGAAGAGGCCCAAAACCAAAGTCTCGAAACTTGCACAAAAATGCAACAAAATGGGCCTTTCAAGGCCTATAGTAGGGACTCAAACACCTCAAACCACAAAACAACTCTTAATAAACAATGCAAGGGGTCTTAAAAACAGAATTTTTGTATTATACACTAAAAGCTCAAAAACGATTTTAGATAGGTAGATAATACAGCAAAAATGGGGGTAAAAGGGGGTAAGATTCGTTACCTTGAAGTCCTCTTCAACAATGATGCCCAATGGCCCCCCTGGCTTGAACTCAACACCAAAACACCAAAATCAAGCCCTTTAGAACTCAGAGCTAAGTGAAGGTGAAACACTATAGTGTTTGCTTGCAATAGGTAAGACAACAACACCTTAGTTTGCAACACAACAAGAGGGAAAAAGAGAAGATAATTGTGTATCAAACCCTAACCCTAGAACTAAACCCTAAACAATTGCTGTCTAAAGTCTCCAAAATATACTCAGTCTCTAACCTTGCCAAGAGGAGACCGCTCTCTATAGAGCTTATTGTCTTGTAAAGCTTACAAGACGAAGCTTCTAAGAGGAGATCCTCCATACAACGTGTGATTGGAGGGGTCAAAAAGAAGACAGCTGTCTTTAAAATATCTGGCAAAGCAGTGCACGAGTAGTCGGCCGGCTAAAAGATTGCCATTTTTGGCAAAATGAGAGTGTCGATCGGGCACCAAAAAGTGCCGACGGCAAGATTACATTGCCGTGGCAGCAAAAAACCGGCCGGTGGCCTCTAGCCGCTGCCGGTGGTGTGTGGGATTCCCCCTCACAAGGCTTCCTTGCCTTCTCAAGGCGAAATGCAAGTGTTTTGGTGCAAAACCAGACATTAAACGGTCGAATATCGCGGAGATCCTGAGGCAAGGCGCGTAGCCGACGACCTCCGAGAACTCCAAAACGAACACAAACATAGATTAATGCCCAAGGTGTCTCCAACTGGTGATGTCCAAGTCTTAGGACCGGTCAAAATGGGATGTCTACAGTTGCCCCTCTTGACAGAACTCGAAAGTTCATAACAATGACGGGAGTGATGTCAAAGCCCATGAGCACAGCCCATTTTTGACAAGGCCGAAAAACTTAGTAAAACATGCAAGACAAAACAATGGTATGCACGAAGTGCAGGGGTCAAATACAAGACAAATGCACAGAAGTCCGAGCATAACTTATGATCACTGCAAAGAAAGCTGTAATGGAGATACATGCGACAATTTTAAGCTTATCATACACCAAACTCACTACAATGCAGAAAGGATGCTAGAATTATGCAATTCTCATACTTCTCACTCGAGGAAACAATACCTGGCGGTTCGCTGGTGTGCACAGCCTCAAAATAACCGTACTACACACGTGCCTGCAAGAAAAAACATTAACAGGTACAATTTGTTTAGCAACAGCATGACATGAAATGAAAGCGAAATGATATGCATATATACAAAACAATGTAAATGAAGATGCAATGTATTAAAACAATGCAAGCTATATGGCAAGCATTGAATCACGATCGCAATCGCGGCGGTTTGAAACCAACCTATGTATAATAGATTGATGGATGTAACAAGTCCTGCCTACCATATAAACGGTAACTGGAACATATGAGCACGTAGACAGACACCAGAACAAAGTTTGGGTGGAAATGAGCACAGATAGGGAAACGACCCCTGGGGAAAGGACAACGATCCTAATGCCGATGTAAAAATTACCACACCAGTAATATGATATGAATATTAGATAGGATGGCAATGGATTATGCAGCGGCCAAACCTAAATCTTGCCTAGGAAAGGCATGTACGCAATTAGGCCATGGTTTAAATAGAGACGGATCTACTTGAACTATGCTTGACACGAGAAGTATGGGCCACAACCAGCACAGCTCAACATGGAAGGCGCAGCCATAGATGGGAGGTGATGCAATGAATGCATGCAAACTAACATTGCATGGTATGGCACGCGGAGCCAAACCATAATCTTGCTAGAAAGGCAGTACCATAGACCATGTGTAACAGAAAGTGCCGAAACCCTTAACAAAATACAGCAGGAATAGGCGCGATCACATGCAGAACTGTGTTTAACTGAACAGTAAGGGCACATACCAGACCAAGCTCAACCTGGAAGGCGCAAGCCATAGGGGAAGGTGATGCAATGATAGGCATGCAAACTACCAATGCATATCCTCAAATAATGCAATGGAAAGGATATTTACAAATTGCAGACAAGCAGTATGAAGCATCTTACTGCGGAAAATGAATTGATGCTGCAAGCCTACCAATGGAAATGCATGACAATCGCACCATGATGCAATGACTATGCTTGCAGCTTTCCCTATCTTACCAACTAGCGATATATTAGGTAGTTAGTATCCAGAACTGAGGCGCAAATGCTGCCTCAATCTGGGCTTCCATTACAGATTTCAAGCGAGGATACCCCCTGGGTATTAAACCAGAACTTTTGTCTTGGAACTCCCGAACCTTTACGTTCTAAGGCATAAGTCGTTTCGAACTCTAGTTTTCCACCGTCCAGTTGGTCTTCTACGAACTCACGCAAGCTAGCGCAGGTGGCTTACCAGACCACCGAAAAGTCGTTGCGGGCACGACAAACACCAAAGGAATTGCACCTTTAGAGGATTAAGGTCTCCTAGACCGGGATGCAAAATTGTATGCATGAACATGCATGTTTTTGTTGGTTTTTTGGTTTTTTGAAATGCAAAATGATGCATGAAATGCATGTTGCATGGATGCGCGACAACACGCGGTATAGACTCGCATGACAATGCGAGCGAACTGCGCACATTCAATGTGCCAAAGGTTTTGCACCCTCCAGATTTAAGGTCCCTAGACCGTGCGTATTTAAGGTTCGCTGAGCCATGCGTGTTAAGGTCTCGCCAGACCCGTGCAAGATTTTTAAGGTCTCCTTAGACGTGCGTTATTTAAGGTCCGCCAGAACCGTGCGTGTTTAAGTCTCGCAGACCTGGCAAGGCATTTAAGGTCTCCTAGTACCGTGCGTATTTAGGTCTGCTCCAGACCGTCGTATTACCAGACCGGTGGGTTTTGAGGTGCAAAATAGCGAATGGAATGCGATGCACAATGCAAATAAGATGCGCAAAATCCGGCGCGACTGCGCAAGAAAGCGCGAAGTGACAAGGACGTGCGATACGCTCACAGCGTGATTGAAATACAATGCACAAACATATGCGATTGCGCTAAACAGCGCGATGAATTGTCAAGATCACAAACAGGCGACGCGCTAACATGCGTCGAGTGATTTTGGGAAATGCACAAGACAGTGCGATTGATTTGAAAGCACAAACACGTTGCGGAGTGAATGCATGTTTTATTTGCAAACGAGGCGCACAGGCCGATGAGAATGCACAAAATGAAACACGTATGCCCATAGGATGCACAATGATATAAATGAGGCAGATCATGCCTCCACACGAGTGCAAAATGAGCAAATGAGCCAGCGTGCCTTATAAGAATGCAAAATGATACTCAGTGCGACACGTATGCCACACGGAATGTAAAACGATGTCTCGTGTGACACGCGTGCCACACGGAATGTAAAAGGACGCCAAGTGTGACGCGATGCCCACGGAGTAGATGGACTTAAATTGCGTACAACGCACGTTTTTTTCGGAATGCATGACAATGCTTGAATTAAAAATGCAATGAACACAATGACAGAATGTATGGCATGACAATGCAGAGAGAGTGCGTGTTACAACGCATGTAGTTATGTGCATAACATGCAACTGCGAGGCGCGCGTAATAGCGCGATGTTATGCACCGAAATAGTGCGATGACGCGTGCACACAAGGTAACTTTTTGGCATCTCGTAAGAGGCAGAAAGGATACCAAAGGATTACACACTTGCATGAGTTGGAGTGCACGCACTGAGACGTGGTCCGAAGTAAAACGAGGCCGGTGGCTCGGAGATAGCACTTAGTCTTGAGCTATGAAGACAAAAAACTTCTCTATATGGCCTAACAAGGTTGTGGGAACACCACGCGCCGTAAGGGGAGGCAAGGACTGTCCACTGGCTGAAATATACTCTGCAACATCAAGAAAGAATACTGCCGGCGGCACAAAATATTGCCGCCGGCAAAATTGTTGCTGAGTCGGGCAGTTGGACAATTCACTTGGGTGTTTTAAACATAGGTCTAAACCCTATTTCTCACTTCCTCTCGCCGAAATCCTACTCCTCTCTCTAAGCGTTTTCTCTCATCTTCGCCCGTTTTTCGGTTTACGCCCGTTTCGTCGTCGTTTCGCGATTTTCTTCGCGTTTCAGGACATTTTCAACGAACACATTCTTGAATTTCGGGTCCTCGTTGTCGTTCCCGTCTTTTCGGGTTTGTCTCCCTCACTCTTCCTCTTTGGTTTCTATGCCTTTGTCAATATTGGGCCTTCCCGGCATTTTTGACCTTCCGGGAAGTTGACTTCGGTTGAGCTTTCGTATTCCGGTCCGGTTTTCCTTCCTCCGGCTATTTTTCATCATTCGACTGGCGGACGACATCCAGGGCCGAACTCCCCCGGACCATGAATGGATCCCGGGTCGGCTCCTACCGTGAGACGATGCGCCGTTCGACCCGGCACCTACCGACGGGTCCATGTTCTGCCCCGCGACGGACTTCACTGCAGTTTCGGAGCTTTCGAGAGCACGGCCAACCGCAGCTAATTGCTGCGCTGAGCCTACCTCCCACCCTGTCCTTCGACCTTCCGATGGAAACATCTCTTTCTTCTGCTTTACTTCGCCATGTAGGCGCAAAAACTGTCGTAGCTTATTTATGCTCTTTAACGTTGTTAGTCTGACTATGCTATACACCGTAGTTGACTTGTAATCATACATACAACTGAATCTGCTTGTAGACTGGCACCAATGCACACCACTCACTAACCTCGAATCCTCCAACCAACGGCGCACACTGCATTCATCTGCAAACACACCGTATGCCCGATAGCTGTCTCAAACCATGTCAAATTTGCACACCACACTATATCTGCTCGAACACCCAAACACGCTGACACATCCACGCTGTAGTCCACTGTAAGCAACACCGGCACTCCGGTATTGTTCAAATCGTGCAAATCTCGCACACATGCACATCTGCTTCTGAACCACCAAACACGCTGCGCATCGAGCGCTGTCAGTTCACTGTAAGCACACCGACACCGTTGATTTCGTTTAAAACCTGTTAAACTTGCACGCATGCCACATCTGCCTCCTGCTTTCTTAAACTGCATTTTGAATGTTGTCTTTGCAATTTTATTTCTGTTTACAGGAGGATTTCCCATACCCTCGCGGGTATGGAAACACTATGGCGCTCGGGAGTGATACAACGAGCTCCCTAACGCAGTCCGGCGATAGTGGACCGAGCGGCTTCGCGCCTTCTGCCGAGGCATCTCCAGGCTTGTTCTACATGCGACCTCTCCTTGCCGCTTTGCAGAAGGTGGTGGACACCACCGATTCTTTCACTTCTCCGCAGAGGGAATGTGATGAACCCTTACGATTTCTCCGATGCTCACAGATCGGGTAGTGGGGTGGATCCGATCCCCTTTTGATATCGACATGGATGAGTAGGACGCCACACAGGTCCATCGATGGTGAGGCGCCACCGATCTAGCTCGCCAGGTTTTGTGCGTACTGCCTTGGTTCGAGGGTCCAGTTTAGGGTCCAACCCACGTGGAGGAGGAGGCGCATGACTCAGGAGGACGTGGAGAGGTAGCCACGGTCTCCTCATGTTTCTGTCGGGACGCATACTCTCGCCGACCGGGCGAACATCCGTGCCTCTCTGTCTTCTCAGCACACTGGTGTACGTCCGGGAATCCTGCATTATGATTGGGGTGCTCCGCTCTGGGCCACTCTTCGTCGGTACATGTGAGCTCGCTTCCCCGCGGCAGCGGCCGTTGCTCGGAAGGCTATGTGGCGGGCTTGGAGGTAAATTCCTTCTCCGCTTTTCATTTCTGCCCTATATTTTCTGTACTCTGTATCACTACACAAACTGTAGTCTGCTGTATACTTGCTGTATCACTGACGCACGGCACACACCATACATTCTGCTTTACACTGACTGTACACTCTCACAGCTGTACAAGCTGTACACAAACACTGCACAACCACGGCCTTGTCGTTTCTACTTTATTCTTATTCTGCTTATCTGATAAAATGCACTGGTTTTATACTGCATTTTTTTTTTTTGTTTTTTTTTTTTTTGTGGTTTACGCCTACTTTCCAGACTTGCTCCCGTGCAGTCCACAGAGAACTCTCTGGTCGCCCCTTTTTACGCCGTGACGGGAGGTGCACCGGCGACCACGAGAGACATTCAGCTCTTCCGCCATTACACTTGACACCATTCTCCTGCCGAAGACCTGATAGACGATTACTTGCGTTCATCTAAGCTTTCGCATTTCCACTGGCATATTCAAAAACACGATAGACTAACAACGTCTGTCACTTTCAGATCATTGGCGCCGTCGTGGCTCCCGTTGCTGAACGGTGACGCGGAACGGTTGCCCGGTACGGAGGGAGACCTCGCGTTTCGGATCTTGCTGGAGGGCCTCGGTCTATCGGGCTTGTACTGGGTGACGTTTCCTATGCACAGACCCTAGGTTGACCTGAGCCAGATAGTTCGAGAATGTCAGACACTACCTTCTGAAGACATGAGGGAGACCGAGAGACTCACGACCGAGCAGATGGAACGTATTACCACATATATGTGGGAGGAGCCCGCTTCAAGGCTATCGCAGAACGACCGAGATAACGTGCAGCCGCTACCTTATCGCGACCTCGTGAGCGGCGCCGTTGAGCAGAGGGATCAGGCCCGTGGCGCCAAGCGGCTGGGGCGGAGCGGGAGTCTTCGAGAGGCCCGGTCCGTGGCAGACGCGGGAGTTTCAGGGAGACGGGGAAGCGGCTGGCCCGCCCCCTGCCTGCTGTACGACTTTCCGAGGGCAGGGTGGGCGACCTATCAGATCCCCTTCCGCCCCTCGCCAGCTGATATGAGTTCATCGGTGTCGCCGACTTACCTCCGGTATGTATATACTGCAATTTTTGTAGCAGTCATTTCATTTCAGCTTATTTGTATTCCACAGAATATTGATGCATCTGATACTTTGCAGGTCTCTTCTGAGTACACCCTTCAGTCATTGGCGATTGATGCCCTCTATGATGGGATGCTTCAGCGGACCTTGTGATCTCCTAGCCCTCTAAAGTCATTCGGTATTTTTTCTGACACTGGCTCAAACCAATTCATACACTGCTTCGCATAATCTGATGCACAGGCATCAACACCGATACACTTAATCTCACTAGCATCTTGATACACTGCCATACACTGGATCTGCACTGTACTCTGCACTGAAAACTGCTCACGGCATTCAAACTGTACTCATCACTGCATTCGCATTGATGACTGTCCACAGTATACATGCATTTCCCTTTATGTACTTTTCAGCCTCCTTTCCATGATTTCCGCTGTATGAGGCATTGCCAGCCGGACCTTCGTCCCGACTCGAGGGAGAGATGAGGAGGGAGCATTCCCGCATTCAGAAAGGCGGGGCGCAACTCAGTCGGGGGTATCTCACGAGCTCCAGTGCCCGGATGATGATGACGGAGGAGCTCAGAGGCGAGGCAAGGCGGAGTCAGATTCTCAGAGGGGAGAAACGGAGGCGGCACTAGCTCGGCGCCTGACGACGATGCTGAGAAGGCTCCTGGACCCTCGTCCAGGAAGAGACTAGGTACAGACTGATGGCCCCCGGAGCTGCCTCGACATGGATGCGGATTTGTTATTTTTTCTTTTTCTGTACTTTTTCCTTTTTGTTGGTATTAGATTACCTGTATGCCGCAGGCAGATTTTCTTGTTTTCAAAAACTTGATACATTTGAAAAGATATGAAATGAAACCGGCTTTTTATCTTAAAAAGTGTTACAATCCATATGTCTTTACATTCAACTTTGCATCGCATACACCATATTACACCTGCATATGCAAATGAAAATTGATTTGGTTTGTTTGAAAATTGAACCTTGCACTGAATCAGATAACTAAACAGCCACAGCAAAAAATAACCCAAGCACCCACTGCACTTGATTCTGGACACACAGCCCTCACTCTGTGGGATTAAACCTGCATACAGCCCATAACACAGCATTTGGCTCATCTGACATTCACAGAAAATCCCAGAAAACCAGCCCAATCTGACAAGACGGTCCACGGAGGTGAAACCAACGGAATTGAACACAATCGAATATAAGAATTGGCATGAAAAAATACCATAAAATAAAAAAAACCAAAAAAAACATTCGAGCATAAACGATTTATTTTCGGAAAAGGGTTTTCTTACCGGGGTATCGAGCCTACATACCGGACACAGCGGGGAGGACTCAAACGAAGAGGGTTAACACGACTAAAACACCAACGAGACACGCTCGAGGAGAACCTAAAACAAAGGTTACGTAACACAACAAACAACACGACAACGACGCGTTAACACGACGAGGGGAAACCTCAGATCGCGAGGAGACCAGTTTTTGGGTATTATTTCCCCACCCTTTTCTCATTTGTGACACTCACATCACTCGGCCCAGGCTCGTTTTTCCTCTCAAACCCTTTGGCTCACTTTTTCTCTCAACTTACACCTTCTATTCTTTATTCTCTCATTTTCATCCCTCCCCAGGGGATAATAGGATAAAGAAAGTTAGGCGGGTTGACGCCCGATGCCGTTAGCTTAACGCTAGTTCTTCAATCTGTGTGGTAGAGTGCACTCCTGGCAAGTTATTTGAGACCGGGGAAAGACAGAACGCCTGACTCCAACTAGTGTCCCAGTTCATTCATTTTGACATTTTTTGGTTTTCGATACTAAAAACGGTTTTGATCAAAATGAGAGTCGGATTAACGTACTTGTTCGATTTTATTGATTTGGAAGCGCATGTGAGTCAGGCTGTAAGCATGAAATTTTCCTTTTTGGAGGGTCCAAGAAAAGGTCCAAGTTTTGGAAATGAAATAGTTTTCGAGAAAATAAGTCCACCTCAGTAAAAATTTCAAAAACGTATTTTTGCAAATCGGCCTGATGCTCAAGCAGAGCATTCCCGGAACTTATACGTCTTCTGAAGATGCGCAACCTTCGGATCCGCGGCAGGCAAATGGAACAATTGCCCCTCAGTTCTTGGAGGAGAACGCCCGCAGCGCAACAGAAAGTTCCCCCTGGTTTGAATGCGGCTCGCGACGACGTGGTGGCCAACGCGACAAGTGACCCCTTTGTTTAGAGGTGCATCGCAGCAGTCGGCAGACCAAGATCTCATCTGGTGGTGGCCGAGACTCTTCAACAAAGAGACGAACAGCGGGTCACAACAAATGATATGGACAACAGTCACCTTGGAAGGTGTTGGCGACAGACTTTGGCGGAATCAAGCCGAGAAACCATTGCCAGTGGACTGAGACGCTATGAAAGCGTTGGGGGATGGACTCTCGACGATGGAAAGTTGCCTACGGTACTCCCAAACATGGGAATCAAGCCATTATGTAAGTCGCGGTTTAAGGTAGCACTCGGGTATTTTTAACCTTCACATTGTCAGGCTCTAATCTTTGCCAAGGTGGCCCGATGCGGGTTCTTTACGACCTGCTGGCGCGCTTCATTGTATCATTTTCTTTTGTCTAGTATTTCCATTTTTCTTTTTCTTTTCTCTTCTTTCTGTATAAATATCTTTTTTTTCTTTCCTTTTTTTCTTTTCTTTTTGTATTTTTTTTGTATTTTTTTCTCAATTGCCTATACTTTGTCTGGGTCGCCGCTTCCGGGTTTCGGC
>NW_021026810.1:37249-47378 GCF_004153795.1 Camellia sinensis | reverse complement strand
TTACTGAGAATTTACAAATTAATTAGATGGGTAATTTTTTTAAAAAATTCGGTGAATTTACTGAGTAATTTATAAAGAATTTATACAAATTTTTCTGAGAATTTACAAAGTAATTTACTCATAATTTACTGAGTAATTCACAAAAAAAATTCTAATGATTTTCTAAGAATTTACACAGAATTTTCTAATAATTTACTAAGAATTTACTGAATAATTTTCTAAGAATTTTGCGTGTAATTTATTGAGAATTTTACTCAGTGATTTAATGAGAATTTACTGAGTAATTTACTAAGAATCTACCGATAATTTACAGAGTAATTTACAGAGAATTTACTGAGTAATTTATTTAGAATTTACTGCGAATTGACTAAGAAATTTACTGATAAATTACTAAGCTCTTCACTGGGTAATTTAGTTGGAAATTACTAAGTAATTTATTGAGAATGTACTGAGTAAGTTACTAAGAATTTATTGATAATTTACTTAGACTTCATGGATTGATTTATTGAGAATTTACTAAGTAATTTACTTCCAATTTATGGAATAATTTACTGAGAATTTACAGGAAATTTACTAATTAATGTTCGAATAATTTACTGAGAATTAACAAAGTAATTTATGAATTGTTTTTTGATAATTTTATGAGTAATTTACTATGAATTTGCTGAGTAATTTATCAAGAAATCTTTTTGTGATTTAATCAATAAATTATGAGTAAATTACGCAATAAATTCTCAAAAAATTCTATATAAATTCTTGGTAAATTCAAAGTAATTTCTTAGTAAATTATTCCGCAAATTACTCCATAAATTCGTAGAAAATTCACCACGAATAATTTTCTGAGAATTTTGCGTGTAATTTATTGAGAATTTTATTCAGTGATTTAATGAGAATTTACCGAGTAATTTACTAAGAATCTATCGATAATTTACAGAGTAATTTACTGAGTAATTTATTTAGAATTTACTGTGAATTGACTAAGAAATTTACTAATAAATTACTAAGTTCTTCACTGGGTAATTTAGTTGGAAATTACTAAGTAATTTATTGAGAATTTACTGAGTAAGTTACTAAGAATTTATTGATAATTTACTTAGACTTCATGGATTAATTTATTGAGAATTTACTAAGTAATTTACTTACAATTTATGGAATAATTTACTGAGAATTTACAGGAAATTTACTAATTAATGTTCGAATAATTTACTGAGAATTAACAAAGTAATTTACGATTTTTTTTTGATAATTTTATGAGTAATTTACTATGAATTTACTGAGTAATTTGTCAAGAATTTATACATAATTTATTGAGAATTTTCTTAGAATTTATTGAAAACTTTCTGAGTAATTTATTTAGAATTTATTAAATGATTAACTGAAAATTTATAGATAATTTACAAAGTAATTTATAGAGAATTTATGGAGTAATTTGCGGAATAATTTACTAAGAAATTACTTTGAATTTACCGAGAATTTATATAGAATTTTTTGAGAATTTATTGCGTAATTTACTCATAATTTACTGATTAAATTCACAAAAAAAATTCTTTTAATTTTTTGAGAATTTACTCAGAATTTTCTTATAAATTACAAAGAATTTGCTGAATAATTTATAGAGAATTTTACGTCTAATTTACTGAGAAATTTCCTGAGTAATTTAGTGACAATTTACTAAGTAATTTACTGAGTAATTAAGTAAGAATTTACCAATAATTTACTGAGAATTTATTGAGTAATTTATTGACATTTTACTGAGAATTTACTAAGTAATTTACTGTTAAATTACTGAATAATTCACTCATTAATTTACTTGTAATTTACTGAGAATTTAAGGAGTAATTTATTGAGAATTTACTCAGGAATTTGCTTAGAATTTATTAAACAATTTACTAAGAATTTACAGATAATTGACTGCGCTATTTTGTTTGAATTTACAAAGTAATTTTCTAATAATTACTGAGTAATTTACTAAGTAATTGACCAAGAATTTTTTTAGAATTTACCGATAATTAACTGAGTAATTTACAGAGAATTTACCGAGTAATTTACTGGAAATTTACGTAGTAATTTACAGATAAATTTAGTGAGTAATTCACCGAATAATTTACTATGACTTTACTTAGTAATTTATTTCGAATTTACTTAGTAAATTACTAAGACTTTATTGAGAATTTACAGAGCATTTTCTGAGATTTTGTTTAGTAATTTTCTAGAAACTTACCAATTAATTACACGAAGCAATTTATTGAGAATTCACCGAGTTATATTAGCGCACGATTTACATAATTTAATGGGAAATTCTATTGGTAATCTTGCTGAGTTAATCTTATTGAGATTTAACTGCGAGTTTAATGAAGTAATCCTTTACTCATATTTAATGAGAATTTTCTTAGAATTTATTGAAATTTTTAGAGTAATTACGTTGAATTTATTGGAGTAATTCAGCGCGAGAATTTACGATAATTACCTTGAGTAATTTATAGAGAATTTATGAATAATTATTGGGAATTTAAACCAATTTACTGAGAATTTACCAATTAATTTGCTGGGTAACTTTTTAAAAACAATTTGGCTGAATTTACTTTGTATTTACCAAAGATTTATACAAATTTTCTGAAGAGTTACAGTATTTACTCATATGTTACTGAGTCAATTCAGCAAAAAATTTCTAATGATTTTCTAAGAATTTAGCACGAATTTTTAACGTAGATTATTTGGAGAATTTCTACGAATTTATGTCAGAATTATGGGAGTTAATTTGTAGAATAATTTAGCTAAGAAATTACATTTGAATTTACAAGACTTAATATAGAATTTTTGTGAGAATTTATTGCGTAATTTACTCATATTTACTGATTTACAATTCACAAAAAAAATTCTTTCAAATTTTGAGAATTTACTCAGAATTTTCTTATAAATTAGAAAGAATTTGCTGACATAATTATAGAGAATTTTATTCTATTACTGAGAAATTTCGCTGGAGTAATTTTAGTTGAGATTTTGTAAGTAATTTACGGTAATTAAGTAAGAATTTACATAATTACAATTTAGAAGTTATTTCTGAGATTTCTGATAAATTGCTAATAATTCACTTCATTGAATTTACTTTAACTTTACATGAGAATTTAAGGAGTTAATTTATTGAGAATTTACTCAGGGATTTGCTAGAATTTATTTAAACAATTACTAAGATTTACAGATAAATTTACTGCGGCTATTTTCTTGGAACTTTACGAGTAATTTCCTTAATCACTTTACTAAGTAATTGAAAGATTTTTTGAGAATTTACCCGTAATTAACTGAGTAAATTACAGAGAATTTGCCGAGTAATTTACTTGGAATTTACTTAGTAATTTACAGATAAATTTAGTGAGTAATTTACCGAACAATTTACTATGAATTTACTTAGTAATTTATTTAGAATTTACTCAGTAAATTACTAAGAGTTTATTAAGAATTTACTTAGAATTTGTTGAGTAATTTTCTAGGAACTTGCCAATCATTTACGAAGCAATTTACTGAGAATTTACCGAGTTATTTACCACGAATTTACTACAACGTTAATGATAATTCACTGAGTAATTTGCTGAGTAATTTATTGAGAATTTACTGTGAATTTAATGAGTAATTTACTCATAATTTATTGAGAATTTTCTTGGAATTTATTGAAAATTTCCAGTGTAATTTACTTCAAATTTATTGGGTAATTCACCGAGAATTTACCGATAATTAACTGAGTAATTTATAGAGAATCTATTGAAAATTTAACGAATAATTTATTGAGAATTTACAACCAATTCACTGAGCAATTTGCTGAGTAATTTTTTAAAAATTTTCTGCGAATTTACTGAGTAATTTACCAAGAATTTATACAAAATTTTCTGAGAATTTACAGAGTAATTTACTCATAATTTACTGAGTAATTCACAAAAAAATTTCTAATGATTTTCTAAGAATCTACACAGAATTTTCTAATAATTTACTAAGAATTTACTGAGAATTTTGCGTGTAATTTATTGAGAATTTTACTCAGTAATTTACTGAGGATTTATTTAGTAATTTACTAGGAATCTGCTGATAATTTACAGAGTAATTTATTGAGTAATTTATTGAGAATTTACTGCGAATTGACTAAGAAATTTACTAATAAATACTAAGTTCTTCACTTGGTAATTTAGTTGGAAATTACTAAGTAATTTACTGAGAATTTACTAAGTAATTTACTTAGAATTTACTAAGTAATTTACTTAGAATTTATTGAATAATTATCTGAGAATTTACAGGAAACTTACTAATTAATGTTCGAATAATTTACTGAGAATTAACAAAGTGATTTACGAGTTTTTTTTTGATAATTTTGTGAGTAATTTACTATGGATTTACTGAGTAATTTACCAAGAATTTTCTTATAATTTATTGACAATTTTCTGAGTAATTTATTTAGAATTTATTAAATAATTTACTGAAAATTTACAAAGTAGTTTATAGAGAATTTAATGAGTAATTTGTTGAGAATTTTCTACAAATTTATTGAGAATTTACGGAGTAATTTTTTGAATAATTTACTAAGAAATTACTTTGAATTTACCAAGAATTTATATAGAATTTTCTTAGAATTTATTGTGTAATTTACTGATAATTTACTGATTAATTCACAAAAGAATTTCTTGCAATTTTTTGAGAATTTACTCAGAATTTTTTGATAAATTACTAAGAATTTGCTGAATAATTTATAGAGAATTTTACGTCTAATTTACTGAGAAATTTCCTGAGTAATTTAGTGAGAATTTTGTAAGTAATTTACTGAGTAATTAAGTAAGAATTTACCAATAATTTACTAAGAATTTATGGAGTAATTTATTGACATTTTACTGAGAATTTATTGATAAATTGCTGAATAATTTACCCATTAATTTACTAGTAATTTACTGAGAATTTAGGGAGTAATTTATTGAGAATTTACTCAGGAATTTGCTTAGAATTTATTAAACAATTTACTAAGAATTTACAGATAATTTACTGTGCTATTTTCTTGGAATTTACAGAGTAATTTTCTAATAATTTACTGAGTAATTGACCAAGAATTTTTTGAGCATTTACCGATAATTAACTGAGTGATTTACAGAGAATTTACAGAGTAATTTACTGGAAATTTACTTAGTAATTTACAGATAAATTTAGTGAGTAATTCACCGAATAATGTGCTATGAATTTACTTAGTAATTTATTTAGAATTTACTCAGTAAATTACTAGTACTTTGTTGAGAATTTATTGAGTATTTACGGAGAATTTGTTGAGTAATTGTCTAGGAACTTACCAATCAGTTACGAAGCAATTTACTGAGTATTTACCGAGTTATCTACCA
This sequence comes from Camellia sinensis, assembly GCF_004153795.1. NCBI lineage: Eukaryota > Viridiplantae > Streptophyta > Magnoliopsida > Ericales > Theaceae > Camellia > Camellia sinensis. The sequence goes on along the minus strand of NW_021026810.1, from coordinate 42,012 downwards.
CGAATTTACTATAACTTGAATGAGAATTTACTGAGTAATTTGCTGAGTAATTTATTGAGAATTTACTGTGAGTTTAATGCGTAATTTACTCATAATTTATTGAGAATTTTCATAGAATTTAATGAGAATTTACTGAGTAATTTGCTGAGTAATTTACTGAGAATTTACTGTGAGATTAATGAGTAATTTACTCATAATTTATTGAGAATTTTCATAGAATTTATTGAAAATTTTTAGAGTAATTTACGTTGAATTTATTGAGTAATTCACTGAGAATTTACCGATAATTAACTGAGTAATTTATAGAGAATTTATTGAAAATTTAACGAAAAATGTATTGAGAATTTACAACCAATTTACTGAGAATTTACAAATTAATTTGCTTGGTAATTTTTAAAAAATTTTTGGTGAATTTACTGAGTAATTTACAAAGAATTTATACAAATTTTTCTGAGAATTTACAAAGTAATTTACTCATAATTTACTGAGTAATTCACAAAAAAATTTCTAATGATTTTCTATGAATTTTCACAGAATTTTCTAATAATTTACTAAGAATTTACTGAATAATTTTCTGAGAATTTTGCGTGTAATTTATTGAGAATTTTACTCAGTGATTTAATGAGAATTTACTGAGTAATTTACTAAGAATCTACCGATAATTTACAGAGAATTTACTGAGTAATTTATTTAGAATTTACTGCAAATTGACTAAGAAATTTACTAATAAATTACTAAGCTCTTCACTGGGCAATTTAGTTGGAAATTACTAAGTATAATTTATTTAGAATTTACTGCGAATTGACTAAGAAATTTACTAATAAATTACTAAGCTCTTCACTGGATAATTTAGTTGGAAATTACTATGTAATTTATTGAGAATTTACTGCGTAAGTTATTAAGAATTTATTGATAATTTACTTAGACGTCATGGATTAATTTATTGAGAATTTGCTAAGTAATTTACTTACAATTTATGGAATAATTTATTGAGAATTTACAGGAAATTTACTAATTAATGTTCGAATAATTTACTGAGAATTAACAAAGTAATTTACGAATTTTTTTTTGATATTTTTATGAGTAATTTACTATGAATTTACTGAGTAATTTATCAAGAATTTATACATAATTTGTTGAGAATTTTCTTAGAATTTATTGAAATTTTTCTAAGTAATTTATTTAGAATTTATTAAATGATTAACTAAAAATTTAAAGATAATTCACAAAGTAATTTATAGAGAATTTATTGAGAATTTAACGGGTAATTTGTGGAGAATTTTCTACGAATTTATTGAGAATTTGTGGAGTAATTTGCGAAATAATTTACTAAGAAATTACTTTGAATTTACCAAGAATTTATATAGAATTTTTTGAGAATTTATTGCATAATTTACTCATAATTTACTGCTTAAATTCACAAAAAAATTTCTTTCAATTTTTTGAGAATTTACTCAGAATTTTCTTTTAAATTATAAAGAATTTGCTGAATAATTTATAGAGAATTTTACGTCTAATTTACTGAGAAATTTCGTGAGTAATTTAGTGAGAATTTTGTAAGTAATTTACTGAGTAATTAAGTAAGAATTTACCAATAATTTACTGAGAATTTATGGAGTAATTTATTGACATTTTACTGAGAATTTACTGATAAATTGCTGAATAATTCACTCATTAATTTACTAGTAATTTACTGAGAATTTAGGGAGTAATTTATTGAGAATTTACTCAGGAATTTGCTTAGAATTTATTAAACAATTTACTAAGAATTTACAGATAATTTACTGCGCTATTTTCTTTGAATTTACAGAGTAATTTTCTAATTACTGAGTAATTTTCTAAGTAATTGACCAAGATTTTTTTGAGAATTTACTGATAATTAACTGAGTAATTCACAGAGAATTTACCGAGTAATTTACTGGGAATTTACTTAGTAATTTACAGATAAATTTAGTGAGTAATTCACCGAATAATGTGCTATGAATTTACTTAGTAATTTATTTAGAATTTACTCAGTAAATTACTAATACTTTGTTGAGAATTTATTGAGTATTTACGGAGAATTTGTTGAGTAATTGTCTAGGAACTTACCAATCAGTTACGAAGCAATTTACTGAGAATTTACCGAGTTATCTACCACGAATTTACTATAACTTGAATGAGAATTTACTGAGTAATTTACTAAGTAACTGACTCTAATTTACAGAGATGTATCAATTTACAAGTTGGATTAGGCAATGGAGCATATCTTCACTTGTTGAAATTTGTAGCAATTTACAAGTTGAAATTACGCCGAGGTTATTGCTTAAGTTCTCATAGCAATATGGTGGTTGTTTAAAACCCTAAGGAAGACGCTTAACACTTGTTGAAATTTTAGCAATTTACAAGTTTATGTTAAGCCGACTTGTGGTCACCAGCCGAGGTATACAGAAACTTACAAGTTGAAGTAAAGGCTAAGTATATTGTTTAAACGCTTGTTGAAATTTATTTATTTAACACTTAGAAAAGTCTACAGTATATGTTAACACTTGTTGAAATTTGTAGCAATTTACAAGATTGCAGGTCTGTATTTTGCCGAAGTAAAAGTTTTGTAGTTATACCCGAGGTATGTAACCCCGACAAGATTACATAAAGGATTCAACATGAAGAAGCATACAAAAATTTCTAAGTATAGAACGATGCAGAAGCAATCAACAGAACATCACAAGATTAAAAAGCATCTATAGAAAGGAGTTTTACATTGTCTGGAAACTAAAAAAGTACAAAAAGTTACATCGGCCACAAAAAGGAGTTTTACATTGTCTGGAAACTAAAAAAGAAGGAACAAAGTACAAAAGGCATTTTTCAAGACTCTTCAGTATCAGCAGCTACAGGGACTGGGACCTCGGACAATTCTGGTGATACCTCGTCGGCCACTTTTTCCGCTTGTATCTCGGCATCAATCTCTGCGATTGTTGTCTCAACACTTCTTTCTATCAAGAAAAGATCGAACGATAGTTGCCCAGTGACAATTTCCTTAGTGACAATTTCCTTGGTTGCCCCCTCAACCTCATCACCCTCCTCATCCAAGGTTAAGTCCATAACTTGCTCAGCAGGAGGAGGGGACTTGGCTTCAGCACCATCCTTGGATTTCCTCACCAATGCTTCCTCATCATTTTTTTCCTCATCCTCATCCTCAGCATCTGCCTCAGTCTCTGATTCGCCTTCAGGAGGAGGTGGAGGAAATGGTAAAGGAATAGCGTCGGCCTGGCGCAATGGCGAGTCAGTAGGAAGATCAAGCTTCTTTATCAAGGACATCCAACCAAGGGAAAATCCCCTGTTGCATGCCTGCCTAACTTGAAGTTTGTAGTCCTCTGCGACGTCGGCCATGCCCTGGGCATAGGCCTTTTCGTCGGCCTCTTTGACTTCGGCCTCTTTGGTGGCCAGAGCTTGCTGAAGTTCTTTCTCCGCTTGGGCCTTCTTAGCCTCAGCATCTCTTTTCTCGGCCTCAACAACTTTTTTCACGGCCTCAGCGGATTCGGCCTTCTCAAGAGCTAAAGTTTGGGCCTTAGTAGCCACCTCGGCCTGATCTTCCAATTTTTTCATCATTGATTCAAGAGATCTGATCTCCTTCTTCATGGAAGATGCTTCCCTCTTCATATCAACCAATCTTTGCCGGTTTTCAAAAGATTGCATTGAAAATGAATGAGCATGCTAAATGGCCTACGGAAAAACAGTAGTGTTAGAAAATATTCTCAGTAGGAAACAGAAGGAAAAATCGCAAGTGCAAACAGGAACACTTACTTGAACAGAGTGTTGGAGCATGAGAGCGTAATTCTCATACTCGCTAAGCTTAGCATTTCGCTCCAAATCATTCGGAAGGAGAAGAGCAGTGCTGAGGGCGACACCAACGTTAATATCGTCGGCACTTTCACTAGCCATAATAGGCCTATCCTCCAGGGTTAGATCAGGGGCCCATGGAACGTCGGGCTTCTTGGATGCCGAGGTCGTCGCAGACGATGACCTTGGCCTCTTTGATTGTGTGGACCCCAAGGGTTGGGTTCCAGCAGACCTCTTGGTGGAAGCAGAGGTTGATTTTTTGCTTTCTGCCAGCTGGGAGATAGGCAAAGCATCCTCAACCTCGGCGTTAGTAGCCTTGGGCTTGGGCTGAGCCTTTTTTACTCTCTTTGGCTTTGGTGGGAGCATCGCACGCGATGGTTCAGCATCAGCGTCGGTTGGAAGGTCGGCAAGAAGATCTTGAACGACAGGCCTTGGGCGGACCATCTCGGCAGTCTTTACAAGTCTTCGTCGACGTTTACGTTCTGGAATAGGTATTAAGTAGGGGGCCGAAGTGGATAGAAGATCGGCTGGGTCAGAGGTGGATCCTTGATCTGTTCGGGATGAAGACGCAGTTACAGTTGTGGCAGTAGGAGGGGAAAGACTCTTTTTCTTCCTTCTCGAGACGTCGGGTAAAGTGGATTTATATGTTGGAATGAAGTTCAGCAACAAGGGAGCCTTACGCTTATGGATTGGAAGACCAAGAAGCTTCTTTAAATCTTGACCAGGGAAAAAGGATTGACGGAAGTTCTTTGGTGGTTGATGAAGATCTGTAGGACAAGCAAACAGACATTAGGAACAGACAAATTTTAAAGACTTAAATAAAAACAACTAAGCATTGGCACTGGGCTCTTACCCTTGCCCTCTGTAATTGTTCGAGGAAGAGGGTAGAGGTGGACATCTTCATCTGGGCCAAATTCCCAATTTCCAGAAGCAATAAGAAAACA
>NW_021026808.1:0-52941 GCF_004153795.1 Camellia sinensis | reverse complement strand
GATATTCATTAGTGCAGTGTAAGAACCTTGCTCTGTTTTGACATTTCTTGTAACATCTGCCACTTGTGATTGTGAATAATCTTCTGAAATGTGCTTCCTTGGGTTCAAAGACTCTACGGAATTATTAGGATCATCCATGAGAAAATATGAGCCACAAAAAAATCATTAACTAAGCAAGTGGAAGCAGGTACAGAAACCAGATTACAACTAAAAATAACAAGGGTCGAGGTAGCGAGATAAGAGATAATGACCTATAATGTAAATGATGGTACCATAGATAATGCTGAACTGCAAAATGGATAAGTAAGCATTCAATCATAACTCATTGGGAATCTTGGGACATGACAAACTCATATTGTTGGTCCTCAAATGTATTAAAAAATGATAAGCATAACAAATAGACAAAGCAGCAGAGTAGTGGTAATTTTAGCTAGAAATATTTCTTTATTTAAAAGGTAGCAACCAACCACAATCATCAGTGCTTCTCGATGTCAACAAATAAAAGTTTCACTATTCAAATTATTCATGTTACTCTTTATATATATAACCTCCATAAAGTTTATTATATCAAGTCCTAATCACACTAAAGAAAAAAAGTCTTAATTTCACAATAAAATCAACTCCCTTTGTTTCCTACATGGTTTGATTGTTATAGCAATAATAAACCCTAAACATCATCCAATCAAGGTTTGAAGTTACTTTGCTTACAAATAATGTCATTTATACTTCAATCCAAACTAAAGAAAAAAATGTCTACTTTTTTTGACGTAGTCTAGTGTAGGGATTTATTTTTAAGGGTTTAGGAAACTTTTTTAAGCCTAAAAGCAGGCCAGGTTTATCAATTTACTTTACAGAATCATATTCATTTGGACAGTCAAGGGTGTTGTTAGGATCCGAGAAACTACCAGTGAAAGTTACTCGGGAAATTTTTGGCTCGAGTAACTAATATGGGAGCAAGCTAAAAATTTGGAAATCTGGAATGTGATAAAGAGTTTGGAGGAGGGGTTTTTGAACAATTCATGTCTTGAAATTTCGTTCTTTTACTCTTTTTATTTCTTCTTGGGGCTTCATTTTGAGCCTCATGTCTCTGTTGATTGAATCGCCAACCCAATTCTTTGGAATTACCAGTAAATCAAGCTTGTCGCTGATAACAAAGAATATATATTTCGTCTATCTCGAATGAATCTCTGAGTACAATATATATAACCTAAATGAAATAAACACTAATAATCTAATAGACGAAACTACCCTAAATGACTAATATAAAATGCAATAATCTTCGCACCCCCCCTCAAACTAAGGATGTAAGCGCAGAAAGCATCGAAAGTTTGCCAAGAAGACAATGAAAACGAGCAATAGTGTGTGCCTTTGTAAAAAAATGGGCCAACTGAAGAGAGGACAGAACAAAATGGAGAGTAATAGTGCCAGCCTGAAGATGCTGTCGAACAAAGTGACAATCGATTTCAACATGCTTGGTCCGCTCATGGAAGACTGAATTATGAGCAATCTGAACAGCACTCTGATTATCATAATACAACGGAGTCGAATCAGAAAAAGAGACACCCATATCAGAAAGAAGCCATAAAAGCCAAACGATCTCAGCAGTAGTATGAGCCATGGCACGACACTTAGCCTCAGCGGTGAAAGGAGCAACAACAGACTATTTCTTACTCTTCCAGGCTATGAGAGAATTGCCAAGGAAAACACAAAGACCAGAAGTGGATTTGCGATCAGAGATGTCACTGGACTAATCAGCGTTAGCATAGGAACGAAGACTCAAGTCCGAAGAGGCAGATAACAATAGACATTACAACAAAGTACCCTGAAGGTAGCGCAGAGTACGGAGTAAGGCAGCCCAGTGTGTGGAACGAGGAACAGAAACAAACTAACTGAGAATGTGCACATCATAGGAGATATTCGGACGAGTAATGGTGAGACAAACAAGGTATCCAACCAACTCACGATACAAAGTGGAATCCTCAAGAGAAACGCCATCAGAAGCAGAAAACTTAGTATGCAACTCAAGATGAGTGTCGACAATCTTATCATCAGTGAGATTGGCACGAGAAAGAACATCACGGTATATTTAGTCTGAAAGAGAAGATACCCAGTAGGAGAAGTGGCAACCTCAATACCAAGAAAGTACCGAAGAGACTCCAAATCTTTCATCTCGAACTCCTAAAACAACTGATGCTTAACCTCCTCAATAGTACTACAATCAGAGCCAGTGGTGTTCATATCATCCACATATAAGAGAAGAAGAACTAGGCCAACAGAAGTGCACCAAACAAATAAAGCACAATCATGATGACTAGGGCAAAACCCAAGCTGAAGTACAACAGAGTGAAATCGCTCATACCAAGCACAAGGAGGCTGCTTGAGACCATAGAGAGCACGGCGAATACAACAAGCAACACCAGGAGGGTGAGAGAGACCCGGTGGAGGGCGCATGTACACTTCTTCAGCAAGATACCCATTCAGAAAAGCATTTTTGACATTGAGTTGAAACAAAGGCTAGTGATGGGCAGCAGCAACAGAGATAAGAGTGCGAACAGTAGTCATCTTGGCAACGGGGGCAAAAGTCTCATCGTAATCAATCCCATACTCCTGAGAAAAGCCCTGGGCAACCAAACGAGCCTTGTATCGTTCCAAAGAACCATCAGAAAGGGTTTTGACCTTATAGACCCATTTAGAGCCTACAATATTCTTGCCAGTAGGTAATGGAACCAAATCCCAAGTCTGAGTGTTAGCTAAAGCAGTTAACTCGTCATTCATGGCAGCAATTGGGTAAAATAGGCCTTACCTACCAACAAATAGGCCCTACAACCTACCAATTTGTAAAATTTTGTTCATCCATTTGTTTTTGTGTTTGATTGATGTGCTTTTACACACGTATATATACAGAAGAGCTTGTAAATTCCCAAAAAAATGAAACAAGGTCAAGGAAAAGTAACTAAATAAGTATATGCATTATCAAGAAGTTAGTTCATCATGAAAAGGTAAAATGTAGAAACCCGAGAGAGAGAGAGAGAGAGAGAGAGAGAGAGAGAGAGAGAGATTGTTATGACAAGTGAATACCTTGGAAGGATTAGGAACCAAACTGCTCAAAGCCTTGCACTTATCTTTCATGTTCTCTCTCTCTCTTTTGCCTATCAGTAGCACAATGTTTAGTAGTCCCCTTTCTATTGCTCCCTCTAAAAGCCATACAACTCATGTCCCCAGTGAACTTCAAAACTCCACTATCAAAATGCCTCTGTTCCCCATCTTGATATTGATAACAAAGAATATATGTTTTGTATATTGAATGAATCAATTGAGTACGAATATATAAGGTAATAGAATAAAACCCTAACCACCTAAAGGACTATACTATCCTTAATGAATAATATAAACTACACTAATTCACACACCCCCCCTCAAACTGAGGACGTGAGCGCAGAAAGCATCAAAAGTTTGCCAAGAAGAAAACAAAAACGAGCAACAATGTAAGTCTTCGTAAAAAAATCGGCTAACTGAAGAGAGAAGGGAACAAAAGGGAGAGTAATAGTGCCAACCTGAAGATGGTGTCTGATAAAGTGACAATCTATTTCAACATGCTTGGTCCGCTCATGGAAGACTGAATTATAGGCAATCTGGACAGCACTCTGATTATCATAATACAACGAAGTCGAATCAGAAAAAGAGACACCCATATCAGAAAGAAGCCATAAAAGCCAAACGATCTCAGCAGTAGTATGAGCCATGGCACGACACTTAGCCTCAGCGGTGAAAGGAGCAACAACAGACTATTTCTTACTCTTCCAGGCTATGAGAGAATTGCCAAGGAAAACACAAAGACCAGAAGTGGATTTGCGATCAGAGATGTCACATGCCCAATCAACATCAACATAAGCACGAAGAGTCAAGTTCGAAGAGGCAAATAACAACAAACATTGCAACAAAGTACCACGAAGGTAGCGTAGAGTACGGAGTAAGGCAGCCCAGTTTGTGGAACGAGGAGCAAAAACAAACTGACCAAGAATGTGCATAGCATAGGAGATATCTGGACGAGTAATAGTGAGATAAATAAGGCACCCAACCAACTCGCGATACACAGTGGGATCCTTAAGAGGAACACCATCAGAAGCTGAAAACTCAGCATGCAACTCAAGAAGAGTGTCGACAATTTTGTCATCAGTGAGATTGGCACGAGAAAGAATATCACGAGCATATTTAGTCTGAGAGAGAAGATACCCAGTAGGAGAAGTAACAGCCTCAATACCAAGAAAATGCCGAAGAGACCCCAAATCTTTCATCTCAAACTCTTGAAACAACTGACGCTTAACCTCCTTAATAGTACTAGAATCAAAGCTAGTGATGATCATATCATCCACATATAAGAGAAAGAAAATAAGGCCAATATAAGTGCGTCGAACAAAGAGAGCACAATCATGATGACTAGGGCGAAAACCAAGCTGAAGTGCAACAGAGTGAAATCGTTGATACCAAGCACGAGGAGACTGCTTGAGACCATATAGAGCACAACGAAGACGACAAACAACACCAGGAGGATGAAAGAGACCCGGTGGAGGGCGCATATACACTTCTTTAGCAAGATGCCCATTCAGAAAAGCATTTTTGACATCTAGTTGAAACAAAGGCTAGTGATGGGCAGCAACAACAGAGATAAGAGTGCGAACAGTAGTCATCTTGGCAACGGGGGCAAAAGTCTCATCGTAATCAATCCCATACTCCTGAGAAAAGCCTTGGGCAACCAAACGAGCTTTGTACCGTTCCAAAAAGCCATCAGAAAGGGTTTTGACCTTATAGAGCCATTTACAGCCTACAATATTCTTGCCAGCAGGTAATGGAACCAAATCCCAAGTCTGAGTGTTAGCCAAAGCAGTTAACTCGTCAGTCATGGCAGCAATCCAATTGGGATCATGACAAGCTTCCTTGTAGAACCTGGGCTCAAAATAAGTATGAAGACAAGAAAGAAAAGATTGATAGGAAAAGGAAAAACATGTATTACGAAAACCATACCAATTTGGAGGATGACGGTCTCGCTTTGGAAAACGATGTGCATGAGGAGCGAGATCCAAAGAAACAGCTGGAGGGACAGTAGAGCTAGAGACAGGCAAGCTCAGAAGAGGAGCAGGGAAAGCAGGAGCTGGAGAGGAAATAGCTGGTGAGATATCAAAAGTGCTAGGAAAAGGCAAAGTGGAGATCTCAAGATCAAAAACAAACTCATCGGGAGAAACATCAGGAGGAAATGGGTCAATATGACCCAATTCATCCTTGGTAATAGGGATAGGGGTGAAAGGTATAGTGTAGTAGGGTAGTTTTTCTAAGAGGTAACATGCGTAGACACGTATAGCTTTTTGGTGGCAGGATCATAACACCGATAACCTTTCTGATTACTGCCATACCCAAAAAAGACACATAGGACACAACAAGAACTAAGCTTAAGAGCGCTCTTGTTTTGGAAGGAGCACAAAGCATGCAGAACCGAAAATACGAAGAAGAAAATAATTGGGAATAACACCAAAAAAACGCTCATACAAAGATGAGCCTGAAAGAAGAGGAGTAGGCATCCGATTGAGAAGATATGCAGTAGTGAGCACAGCTTCTCCCCAGAAAACAGACAGGACAAAAGACGAGAGCAACAAAGAGCGAGCTGTATCAAGAAAATGGCGATGTTTACGCTCAGCTCAACCATTTTGGGCAGGAGTGTTAAAACACGAAGGCTGATGAATAGTGCCATGAGTAGCTAAAAACTCCTCAAACTCCAACAAGTAATACACACCCCCCAAATCAGAACAGAGAACTTTAATGGTGGTGGAAAACTGAGTGCGAATCATGGAGTGAAAATTAGAATATATTTTATAGAAATCAGATTTTCGAGTCATCAAATAAACCCAGGTAAACCTACTGTAATCATCCACAAAAGACACATAATATTGCGAACCACCCTTAGTAACTATAGGGGAAAGACCCCAAACATCAATATGAACCAATTGAAAATAAGAAGATGAAATAGAACTACTTTCATTAAAAGGAAGAGCAGACATTTTAGCTAGTTTACAACCACGACACTTAGAAATATTATCAATGGAAAAATTTCCTAAATGTTCAGACTGAACTAACATCCTCAAACGATCACTCGACAGATGACCTAACCTAGAATGCCAAATATAAAATAAAGAAGACTTATTGTTTAAACAAAAAGAAGACAATGTTGTAAAAGATACTTCTGGAGGAACATGCAAGCTATCCAAGATATATAGTTCTCCAACTCTACGCCCGATCCCAACCTGCCTCTTGGATACCCGATCCTGCACAACACAATAAGAAGAAGAAAAAACAATTGACTAATAGAAATAAAACTGAGTGAGAGGTGAGGCACATAATACAGGAGAAAGAGCCAAATGGGAGGAGGAAATAGAACCAACAGAGTGCACAAGCATAGAAGAACCATTAGCTGTAGCAATAGTGATAGAAGAAGATGGGGAGACACAATTATTGAGGAGAGATGCAACGGGGGTCATATGATGTGAACAACCAGAATCAAAAATCCACGAAGTGTGGATATTACCTGAAGAAGATGAACCAGACAAACCTAATTGAGTTGTAGTCATAGCAGAGGCCTGGGATGAAAGATTTGGATTGGCCACCATGAAAAACTTGAACTACTCAAACATAGACTACATATTGGAAAACGAACCATTCTCAAAAACTAGTGCAGAAAAGGCAGCAGATGAGTAAGATCCCGAAGATGTCGGCTTAGAGGATGGTGGACCAAATGAACAACCCTTAGGCTGCAAAAGTTTAGGATAAGCATGTTTCCAATGGCCTTTCTGATGACAGAAGCTGCACTCACCTATAGAAATCCGAGACTTGGGCTTACCAGTAATCTAAAATAAAGGAGAATGTGGGGTGGGCAACAGCGGAGGAGTGGCAAAAACTAATTGAGAAGCAGGAGCACCATAAGCCATCTTAAACCGAGTTTCTTCCGCAATAAGCTCGTGAACAACACCATCCATATAAGGCAAGGGAGACTGATAAAGAATAGCTCCCTGAAGTGGCTCAAATTAATCACCAAGGGCAATAAGAAATTGAACAAGATGTTACTTCTCCCGATACTTGGTATAACTGTCAAGTAACTGCAAATCCGATGGTTCCATTAAAGCAAGCTAATCCCAATAAGTAGTCATCTCATTGCAAAACTCCTTAATGGACTTATTTTTCTGACTAGCACTACGAATAGACATCTCAAGTTCATACTGTTTTGCAAAGTTAGACTCAAGATACATGATTTTCAAATAGTCCCAAACTTGTTTAGAAGTAGAATACTTAGAAAAATTCATACCAATGGTAGTTTGAACTGAATTATGAAACCAAGTAAGAATTTGTGCATTTTCCTTATCCCTTTTAGCAACATTAGCCTCAGTTTCTTGAGATTCCGTAGGTCTAATAGTCACACCAATCACATAGTTCCACATGCCTTTACCCATTATAAAATTTTTCATTAAATGAGACCAATAAGAGTAATTGGTGCCATCTAACTTATTGATGATAGCTTGCAATTTATCATCAGCCATAATCCTATAATTAAGCAACACAGTAAAACCAAAACAGAGTGCCTAACCAAAATTGCAATTGCTATAATTATAGCACCAACCAAGTCAAACTTAATAACCTTTATCAACACAAATATCAATCAGGTCAAATTTATACTAACCTTATCACCACAAAAAATCAATCAGAGAGAACCAAGGCAGAGCAGAGAGAGCGAGAGAGAGAGAGAGAGTGAACCTAAAACCAGAAGTCCATACTTCGCCATATTCGAGCTCCTTTTGCTCAAACCCTAATCCTAAATGGGTCGAAATCGATGCCTCTGCAGCACCATCTGGTCGATGTCGTCTCACAACGATTACATCACCAAGGAAGAGGTCATCGACAGAGTCCTTCACGTTGTCAAGAGCTTCGATTGAACCAGATGATGGGTCGAAACAAGTTGAAGACGCAACCTAGAGACCAGAACCAGCAACCGGGAAAAGCGTAGTGCTTCAAAGTGCGACTAAGAGAATAGAGAACTCAGAGAACTGCAGCGACGGCCTTGCAAAGAGAGAGAGAAAGGGGCTGTGATGGTCAATGATGACCTGCGAAAGGTATGCTAACATCTGGGTCGTGGTTCTGATACCATGATAAAAAACTTGTGTATTGATTAATTGAAAGGTAAATCAAATTAGTACAAATATATATAGTCTAATAGAATTAAACCCTAACAACCTAAAGACTAAACCATCCTTAATGAATAATATAAACTACCATAATTCACAAATGTGCGCATAGGATTACTGAAAAATCAACTAGTGGGAGAAAGGAGCACTTTATAAAACAGTTTACTATTTTAAGCTAAATGCCAAGTTTCAAAGTTTAGTCTTTAAAAACGCATATTAGATGATTTGACTTTTATGGAACATGAAATATGAATATTAGCACAGTTTTATTCATTAGGTTTTAAGAAAAAACAAGATAACATGATTTGACCCATATTAGACATGAAAACACATCTATATCTATATTTACTAACAGTGATCCATGCTATGCACAGGATCTTTTATATAATTGAGTTATATTCTACGTATAGATTTACACTTATATATATATATATACATAACAAATTAAATAATTGGGTAATAGTGGCATATAAATCTGTCCAAAACTTGTTCAAAGGAACTAAGAAAAATCAGAAGTTAAAAATTGCACAAACAATTAAAATATGTCAACGTAACATGAAGCACCCAACACCTTACGAAAGAAAATGTTGTTCAAAATAATAGCTAAACCAAGAAAACAAAAACAAAGTGATTGCCAAAATCAATTTGAGATATCTGTAGTATGGGTGTACATTTACTTTCACATGCTCAAAGACTGCATCTAGCATCAAATTAAATAACTCGATCCAATCTTTGCAAATATAAAACTCATCCATATATGAATGCCATTGCACAAACTAGCCAAATTTGGTCAAATCAAAGATATACCGTCCTTACTTGGCAGTTCTTTAGAAGATAATAGATGAAATTCATTAGCTTACCTCAACACCTTCTTGCTCCTTCTAACAGTGGCTTGCAGCAGCAGCTTGAACCTCTTTGACAGGAAATCATAACTAAGAGAAACAAAGTCCAACATACAAAAGATTAAGTAACACGAAGCTAAATAAGAAGAGCATCAACAAAATTCTCGCATCTTATGTGTTAGTTTTTGTGATATTTGCTGTGTTAAATTTGTGTTCTTGGTTATGAAATTAGTTTAAATGAATTTTGTGATACACATTAAAGTTATGATTACTAACCTTTCTATCTTGACATTTTTAGCATTCTTTAGATTTCAAAATGGAAACGATGTCTTTCTACTTCTGTTATTTCTTTTAGGGTAAATTACACTTTTCCCCCCTTCATGTTTTGCCACTTTCTCACTTTGGCCTTTCAAGTTTGTTTTTTCTCACTTTGGCCTTTATGTTTCAAGTTTTTTTCAATTTATTCTTAAAGTTAAATTTTATTCAAAATTAGACCCAAAAAAATGTCACGAGAACTGTCACATAACATAAAAAATATATTATTATATTGGGATTTTAGTTTGTGTTAGAGATTTGAGTTATTTATAACAAAATATTTTTATGTCACATGATTGTCAATGTGTCACTTTCTGTCTAATTTTAACACAAGTTAGCTTTACGAGTAAACTCGGAAAAACTTGAAACATAAAGGGCCAAAGTGGGAAAAAATAAACTTTTAGAGCCAAAGTGGGAAAGTAGCAAAACATAAAGGGGAAAAAGTGTAATTTACCCTTTCTTTTACCATTTAAGGTGAATCACAATCCTTCCTTTCCATACATGCATATATGTTCTCTGTTTCTTCGCTTCCTTCCATTTTGTATGAGAATGCGGGTCTTACAATCTGAAACAAAACCTAACCTATTTTACAAAAAATAAAAAAACAAACTTGTCTCTTGATTTGAGTCATATAATATGATCTTCTCAATATTCTAATATGTTGCTTGCTAAGATGTTGCCAATCTGGATAAACCTACCATATACAGCCATCATCATCATCTTCAATACAAGGAATAAGGAAGACTAGAAGAGGAATTTGAGAGAGATCAAAGAGGGGGAGGGGACGAGGGAGATCAGAGAGGAATAGGGTGCGATTGGTTGATCGAACGGAGGGGAGTCATTGGTTGCAATGTTGCAGATTGTAGATCAGAGAGAGAGAGAGAGAGATGAACAATCTAGAATGATGAGATAGAGACAGAGAGAGATGTAATAAGCTCGTAATCCCAACCTCATACAGTTTTCAATCCACGTGTACAATTATTTGAATAAAATATGTTTCGATCAGTTCAGTTTCGACGGGTGAAGATTTTATAAACCCGAAACCGACCGAAACCTGAAGACAAATAAATTCACAAACCTAGCCAATCGTGTGTTGCATCGGAATCACCCGTACTGCCTTGGATTGAGTTGGTTCGGACTGGTGAATCAAGTGCATGAACAACCCTAATTGTTGTACTTGGTTCTCGAAGATAAGTAGCATAATTCAGGCTATTAAAGAAATCAAATGCAACAATAATCTTCTTAATCATGTTATTTTACAAGTTTCCAATGGATTTAATTTGACAGTAGAATGTTATAAATAGAATACAAACAATTTTTAAAATGAATTTGCTCCCTATCAATGTTCAAACAATATTACCATGTCAGTAGTAGTTATAAATACAGACATTGATGTGTGCATTTTTTTCTCTACAAAATAGCACTTTCTTAGAAACCACAATTCTAAGTACTTGGAGCTTAAATCAATATAACAAATCTTTGAATTTTATTTACGGACATGTGAAGTTAATATTTCACTTTTATGTTTAGTTCTTAAAAACTTGTCAACTTTTTTGAGTATATGTATTGTCTAACTCCTAAGATTTTGTATATTATGAACTCTGTTTAATTTGTATGATTTATATAAATCTTCTAAAATTGCTTTCATTTAACTTTGCAGTTACATTTTTATGGAAACACTATGTTGTAAAACTCGTACTAAAAAAATGTGCATGCCACGGGCAAGATCTACCGTGCAACACAGAGTGCCACAGAAGTAGTATACTATATAAAGAAAATCTATTTTCATCCAATATAATATATTCGATCATGTTATTTAATGAATCATAATTACATCTAAGACAAACAATGCCAAGCAAAATAAAGCACCATTTACAAAATAGCAAAAGCAAATAAGGCACAATGACTTGATTTTAGTTTACCTTCTGAAGACCTTTTTCTTCTTTTTGTCTTTTGTTGCTTGGTCCTTGCTATCATCCAGACGACCACCATCAAGTGGAACAAGGCTACCCAAGCATACAGTTGTTTCCAAAACGTCTGGCTTACCATAAATCTCAACCATCTCAACTGTCTTCCTTTCTAAGTTATACCAAAGAAATCTCTGAGAGTTATGTTGGAAGAGAACCTTCTTACCATTCTTTGAATATGCCAAGGGCTCCAAATAAATAGCAAAACAATTAATTACGTTCGAGTTCTCAATGTAGATCAATTTAGTCCAAGATTCCTTCACCCCATACTCCTTCATCACCCATAAATCAATACCCTTCTTATGATAATGGTGAAGCACACAAAGGCATCCATCCAAGACCGCAAACTTCAAATGAAAATCGACAGCCCCACACTCGGGTAGAGGCACCATTCGGTATTCCTCCGACCCAAGATCGAATGCAATAAGAGCGCGAGGTCCATCAACCAACATTGGTTTCGGATTCACACTCCAATGCAAAGCCCCACCAACAAGTAAACCAGTGCATGGATCAAGTTTAAGGTGATGAGGAAAATCACCAACTTTCCTCCAATAATCCGATTTTAAACTATAAACCCTAACTTTAGATTCAAAATGCACAAAACCAGCACCATTAAACTGGGTAATCCTCATCACCTTGTAGTCATCACTCACTGAATCGTACCCAAGTCCATAAAAAACAACAAACATACGACAGGAAGCCACTGGGATTTCGATCGGCAAGAGAGGTAATTCCAAATACTTTCGAGTTGATGGGTTCGACAAAACAACTTCTACGTTTCTGAAAGACAAACAGAGCAAGCCATTGCAGAAATTCCAAACTTGATCCAATCGTTTCTCAAACGTGAGTGGTTGATAGAGCTCAAAATCTATGTCCAGCTTATCGAAGTGTACGGAGCATAGTAGGTTTGGGATGTTCGAGTTCAACTTAGTGACAATGAGGGAGAGATTGGATCGGGATTGAATGGATCGGTGAAGGTGCATTTTGATGAAGGTAGGGCTGTCGATTAGAGAACACCATGGTTTGGATACGCACCTGAATTGGAGGAGTGGTTTCACCGGCAGTCGAGACAGTATCTCGGAGATCACCTCGGGCGGAAGCTCCGGCAGCGCTTGCTCCATTAGGGTTTGTGAAGGGTTTGGAGAAATGTAGTGACTATCACATTCACTTGTCCCGGGCCAAGACATCTCCATTTGATGCCTAAATTTATATCGTTTGGGAAGGGGCTTGGTTTTTTTGACTTTTTTTAATTTTTTAAATTTTTTTTTTTTTTTTAGCCTTGAGTTAAGAAGTTTGATTTGGAAAGAATTTTTTGTCTTTTTTTTATTGTGTTTTTGACTTTTTTAGAGATTGTTTTTATGTAAAAAGTCAAAAAAATATTAAAAAAAATAATTCCCAAATAAAAAGTCAAAAAAATAAATTTTATTAGAGAATTTAAGTGAGGCAATCTTAAAATAATTATATTATTTGTGAAATTTTTTTTTTTTAGTGTTAGTTTGATATACTGAAAACACTTGCACTATATACACAAGAGATTTATACTACCGTACAATGAGATTATCCTCTCACTGTTCAATTGAAATAAAAAAATTTCGATATTATTTTGAGAGTAAATGTTTGTTAATTTAAAGAATAAACGATTGTTTAAGTGATATAGATAGATTTCAGTTTGAGCGTAAGCTTTTGTCAATTTAAGGGGTGAATGAGTGTTTTCAAAAGTGTAACTAAAATGTACTTCTTTTGTCATAAATTGTTGGTTCATTTTTACATTTTTAAAGGGATGGGGACTTCATTATACAAATAGTTTTGATTTTCTGGGTGATTTGGTGACATCGTAACAATTTTGTGTTCAGTTGCTCTCCTTTAACCATTTCAAAGTCTACTCTCCTAGCTACGGAGCAATGTCGCTGGATGACACAAGTTTAGTTTATGAATGAATGAAACTATTTTAAATAATAAAAATGTTAGAAGTACTAAAAATTCTATTAAAAGTTTTACCAAATGTCTCACATGGATGTATGGGTCTCACATCCATGTGAGACATTATTACTCTTTAAATAATGATGTTGATCATGATAAACGTAGTTGCATGCTTGCGAATTCTCTTAGTAACACTTCAGATTATTGTTAAAATAATCTTCTGTGTAAAATAAATAAATTGAAACAAATCAAACAAATAAAATAAATTACTTACAGAATTTATTTTATTGAACCAAATAAATATTTAAAGATCAAGTAGAGCGTGTGGCATTCTATCCTTAAGACATATTTGCCCCGCTACAATGCTTGCGGAAAAATGGCATTTATTTCTCAGGATACAATGATCTTTACAAATTGTAGCAGCACTCTAAACAATTTGTATGGCGAACCAAACCTGTGTTCTATACTCTCAAAGTATTCCCTACAAATTAATATGAAGAATTATACAAAGAAAGAGCAAAATGGACAGCAAAAATGATTTTTTTTTTTTTTCCAATTGTTTTCGGATGCCAAAGACTGCTGGAAATAGCCTTTATTTATAGGCAAACAATATGTCCGAACAGGTGTGAATTGTGAATGAACAGATAGGTTTTGAATTCAACAGGTGTAGTTTCAAATTTGAACAGATAACTGCAGCAGTTGTGAATCTGTCCAGAAACTGCTGGGTAGTTTTGAATCTATCCGAGTTCCAATAGATCTGAAAAACTGTTTGGAAAAATTGGATTGAAAGAGGTAACATTGGACAAGAAATTAAATTTAAGTTTGAATTAATTTCGTTAAGAATTTTGGAAAAAAATTAATATTAGAACTAACCCAACCCACACCTGCGCCCCGCATGGAAGGCGGGGGCAGCACGCGCGTGTGGTGGTTTGAGCCAAGGTTCTATTTGTCTATAACTCCTCCCTTCTACAAACTTGGAGTGCCCCTTGGGACCGAATCCAAGTGTTGTTACCTAGAACTTATATACACACATGAGTTTTTTTCAAGTTTCAATGTGGGACAACTCTTACAAGGAAACCCATATTTTATTCTTTTATTTGTCCATTCCACGAACCCGAAAACGACGTCAACTTCTCATTCACTCATAAAAGGTTTTGACAAACCATCTTCACCATGTGACTTACCAAGCGGCAAGGAACACGTCACCTCTTTAGACCCACTCCAAAAAACGTATGGGACCCATTCAATTTTAGGCTTAAAGTTATAAAAACCAAATTTTCCAACAATCCCCCACATGAATGGAATTTGACAAAGAGAAAATGCAACAACATAATCTAATTACAGAGAGTACAGAAATTGGGAATATTTTGCAAAGGATAGGTAGCTTTTGGCTTTGAACCTTCCCTTGTGAGACACTATCGAATTTACTGACTAACCAGTGAACATGGTGTCTTAAACTGTTCAGTTATTTGTGTAAACCAAGACAATAGAACTTACATAGTATATTACCAGACACAGTTTAGTTCTCACTATTGTGTTTATTTTGGCCCTGAACAACCTGGTTTTTCATAAGTGCTCTAGAGAATTTTAGTCCTTCACAAATCTCATAGAACCGGCCCAGTTCACACTCATATAGGTGATTCTTATAAAGAATATCTTGCCATATTCCACTAGGTATACCTAGATATAAGAATCATTAAAAGTATTACTTAATCTAAAACCCTGTAGACATTACTATTTCATCATAAAAATGGATAGGAGTTTAACTCCCCGGTGATCCTTATGAGTCATACATAACTCGGTTGTCCCTTTGAACCTAGATCTTGGGATCTCCAGTCAATTAGGTTGGGTTGCCGTTGTGGTAACTCTTATTTAACAAGCTTAAGTCTCATTCCCTTCGATGAATTCTCAACTAGCTCTCTTGCTAACCATTTGGTTAGTGGATCCGTTATGTTGTCTTTAGACTTCACATATTCAATGGAAATAATTCTATTAGAGAGCAGTTGTCTTAAAGTGTTATGTCGACGACGAATATGTCACGACTTACCGTTATACATATGACTCTGTGCTCTACCTATTGTTGATTGACTATCGCAATGTATGCATATAGCAGGCACCGGTTTTGGCCACACTGGAATATCTTCAAGGAAGTGGCGAAGCCATTCTGCCTCTTCCCCAGCTTTATCTAAAGTTATGAATTCTGATTCCATAGTAAACCTAGCAATGCAAGTCTATTTGGAAGATTTCCAAGATACAACCGCATCACCAAGAGTAAAGACATATCCACTGGTGGACTTTGAGTCTCTAGTATCTGATATCCAGTTTGCATCACAGTATCCTTCAAGTACTGCTGGATATCTAATATAATTCAGTCTAATGTTACGAGTAAATTTGAGGTATCTTAGAACCCTTATAATTGTTTTCCAGTGTTCTACTCCTGAATTACTCGTATATCTACTTAATTTACTTACTGCATAAGCTATATTCGGGCGAGTGTAATTCATCACGTACATTAAGCTTCCAATAATTTGAGCATACTCTGATTGAGAAATACTTTCCTGTACATTTTTAGAAAGAAACAAATTAACATCCACAGGTATTCTAGCACGATAATCATCATCTTTGTTAAATTTGTCAAGTATTTTCTCAATGTAATGTAATTGTGACAAAGCATAACCTTCTGATGTTTTGGTAATTTTCATACCAAGAATTACATCAGCAATGCCCATGTCCTTCATGTCAAAATGTTTATTTAACATTTTCTTGGTAGTTTTAATCATGTCATTATTACTACCTATGATGAGTATATCATCCACGTAAAGACATACTATAACATAACCATTGTTTGTGTTCTTAATATAAACACATTTGTCACACTCATTAATTTTAAATCCATTTGACATCATTACCTTATCAAATTTCTCATGCCATTGTTTTAGCGCTTGTTTTAAACCATATAATGATTTAACCAATTTACACACTTTCTTTTCTTTTCCGAGAACAAAAAATCTTTCTGGTTGTCCCATATAAATTTCTTCATCTAACTCACCATTTAAAAAAGTAATTTTTACATTCATATTTGATGAATTTCTAGATTGTATAGAGATGTAATAGCAATTAATATTATAAGGGATATTATTCTAGTAACAGATGAGTATGTGTCAAAGTAATCAAGACCTTCTTTTGTCTAAATCCTTTGACCACAAGCCTTGCCTTGTATTTATCAATTGATCCATCCGCTTTCATTTTTCTTTTGAAAATCCACTTGTACCCAAGAGGTTTACAACCTGGTGGCAAATCCACCAATTTCCAAGTGTGATTTTGCAGAATGGATTCAACTTCGCTATTTATAACTTCTTTCCATAAAGGAACCTTAGGACTGGACATAGTTTTTTTAAAAATTAAAGGCTCATTTTCTAACAAAAATGTTAGGAAATCTAGACTAAAAGATTTTGAGGTTCTAGCACGTTTACTACGTCTAGGTTCCTTTTCCTCATTTTGATCCATCTCTTGTTCTTGTTATTGTTCTTGTTCTTGATTATGTTCTTGATCCTGATTAGTAATAGCATCATAAGATCTTTTTTTAGTACTAGTCTCTTGTCCAGTTTTATTTGGAAACACATGTTCAAAAAAAGATACATTTCGAGATTCAATAATAGTATTTACATGCATTTCGAAATGTTCTGACTTATGAATCAAAAATCGATATGTACTCCTATTCTTGGCATAACCAACAAAAATACAATCAACTATTTTAGGACCTATCTTAGTCTTTTTAGGACTAAAAATAGCCACTTTAGCCAAACACCCCACACTTTTAAATATTTGTACGATGGTACTCTCCTATGCTACATTTCATAAGGTGTTTGATTCATTTTCTTTTGGAATACTTTATTAAGTATATAATTAGCAGAAAGTATTGCTTCCCCACCAGCTCTGAGGTAATTCAGAACTAATTAACATAACATTCATCATTTCTTTTAAAGTCCTATTTTTTCTTTTAGCAATTCTATTTTGCTGAGGTGAGTAAAGAGCGGTGGTTTGATGAATTATTCCATGTTTTTTACAAAATTCACCAAAAGGTGATTCATATTCACCATCTCTATCACTTCTAAGTTTTTTTAATTTTCTTATCAAGTTGATTTTCAACTTCATTCTTGTATTGAATGAAAGTTTCCAAAGTTTCATCATTAGTTTGAATTAAATAAACATAACTGTATCTAGTATAGTTATCTCTGAAAGTGATAAAATATTTTTTCTCACCTCTAGTTTGAATTGATTTAAAATCACAAATGTCACTATGAATTAATTCAAGTGGTTCCGTACCTCTTTCAATTGAATGAAAATGAGTTTTAGATAATTTTGCCTCAACACAAATTTCATATTTATGATTTAAATCAATATCAAATTTAGATAAAGATTCCATATTAATTAATTTACGTAAAGACCCATAATTAACATGTCCAAGTCTACCATACCATAAATTTAAAGACTCAAGCAAGTAAGAAGAATATGTATTTTTATTAATACCAGAGAGTACAACAGTCATTACATTCATTTTGAAAAAGCCATCAAACATGTAACATTTTCCTATATACATACCCTTTTTGGTAAGTACAAATTTGTCACTTTCAAAAACTAGCCTAAACTCATTTTTACTCAACAAAGATCTAAAAACAAGATTCTTGCGAATGTCGAGTACATGCAGCACATTGTTGAGAGTAAGCTCCTTTTTAGATGTCATCTTCAGAATAATCTTTCCTTATCCTTGAACTTTAGAAGTCGAGGAGTTACCTATAAAAAAAATTTCATCGTTGTCCACTACAGAATAAGATTTGAACATCTTTTTGTCGACATAGATGTGGCAAGTAGCACCAGTGTCCACCCACCATTCTTTAGCATTTCCAACAAGGTTTGCCTCGGAAACAACTGCAGAAAGATTTATGTCATCGACACCATTGGAAATTTTGTCCACTTCGGTCATATTGATTTGAGTAGGCTTCTTGCTTGATCTTCCTTTGCCTTTGCATTTGTTACAACAATCTTTGGCCCGATGTCCCTCTTTGTCATAGATGTAACATTTTCCATTAAACTTGTACTTCTTATTTCCCCTCCTTTAGAGTTTTGTGCAGAACTTTCTCCAGAAAACTTTTGTTTCTTTGCTTTTGGAGCATGTTCTATCACATTTGCCTTAGACTCTATTGGATGCTTACTAGCCCGCTTCTTTGATTTTCGGTTGTCCTCCTTAATCCTTAAACACACAATCAATTCCTTTAAAGACATTTCTTTGCGCTTGTGTTTGAGGTAGTTCTTGAATTCCTTGCAGCCTTGTGATAATTTTTTAATTAATGCTACAACTTGGAAGGATTCACTGAGAGACATGCCTTCTGCGTGAATGTCATGCAAAATGAGTTGGAGATCTTGAACTTGGCTGATCACAATCTTAGAATCAACCATCACAAAATCCAAAAATTTGCCAACCACAAATTTCTTTGTGCCAACATCTTCTGTTTTGTATTTTTTTCTTCAAAGACTCCCAAAGTTCCTTTGCTGTCTTGATAGGACTGTAGACATTGTATAATGTGTTGTCAAGTCCATTCAAGATGTAGTTCTAACAAAGGAAATCTGCATGTTTTCAAGCATCGACCGTAGCAACCATTTGCCGGTCGGTTTTATCCTCTTTTAGAGTAGGAGCATTCTCACGGAGAAAACGTATCAGGTTGAGAGTAATAAGATAGAACAACATTTTCTGTTGCCATCTTTTAAAATCAGTTCCTGAGAACTTCTCTGACTTTTCATCGTGATTAACTGGTACAGTCATAACTGGAGAAGGAGTTGGAACAATGGCATCCACCACACCAGTACTTGTTTGAGTATTAGCTTCAGTAGTCATGAATTCTAAATTATAAAACAAAATTATAATTAGAATTGTATACTACACAGAAAATTTAAACCAAAACCACAGAATTAAATTCTGTAAAAATAAAAGAAACAAGAATTGTAACTTTTCTTTCTAATTAATTTGAAAATAAAATAAAATTTTATTTAAATAAATTAATTCCATACAGAAAAAAAATATTTCTGTAGCACTTCAAAAATTAAAATACTGAAAACAGATTTTTAACTAATGAACACTCAGAAATTATTTCTAAAAACCAAAATTAATTTCTGACAAACTTCACAAATAAATATTCTGAATTGTTAATAATACCAATATATTACTACTAGTTGTGAAAGAAAATAGATAGTATATTACTACTATTTATTTTTCTAACCAGAATATTATTTTGTAAAACCACAGAAAATAATTTTTGTAAGAAAAAGAAAGACAAAAAGAAACAAACGAAAAATTCTATATAAACAGAATTATTCAAATCTGTCTTAAGATTGTTGAAACAATCTTCTGTGTAAAATAAATAAATTGAAAAAAATCAAAAAAATAAAATAAATTACTTACTGAATTTATTTTACCGAATCGATTAAATATTTAAAGATCAAGTCGAGTGTGTAACACTCTATCCTTTAGACAGGTTCGCTCAACTACGGTACTTATGGGAAAATGACGTCTATCTCCTAAGATATAATGATCTTCACAAATTGCAGTAGCATTCCAAACAATTTGTACGACAAACCAAACTTGTGTTCTATACTCTCAAAGTATTTCCTAAAAATTAATATGAAGAATTATACAAAGAAAGAGCAAAATGGACAGCAAAAATGAATTATTTTTTTCCCGATTGTTTTCGGATGCCAAGATTGCTGGAAATAGGCAAACAATCTGTTTGAACAGGTGTGAATTTTGAATAAACAGATAGGTTTTGAATTCAACAGGTGTAGTTTCAAATTTGAACAAATAACTGCCGCACTTGTGAATTTGTCCAGAAACTGCTGGGCAGTTTTGAATTTGTCCAAGTTCCAACAGATCTGAAAAACTATTTGGAAAAATTGGACTGGAAGAGGTAACATTGGACAAGAAATTAAATTCAAGTTTGAATTCATTTCGTTAAGAATTTTAGAAAAAAATTAATATTAAAATCGACTCAACCCACACCTGGATGGACAGCGGCGGCGCGCGCGTGTGGTGGTTTGAGTAAAGGTTTCATTTGTCTATAACTCTTCATTTTTACAAACTTGGGGTGCCACTTGGGGCCCAACCCAAGTGTTGTCACCTAAAACTTATATACACACATAAGTTCTCTTTAAGTTTCAATGTGGGACAAGTCTCACAAGGAAACCCATATTTTATTCTTTTATTTGTCCATTCCACGAACCCGAAAACGATGTCAACTTCCCATTCACTCATAAATGGTTTTGACGAACCCTCTTCACCGTGTGACTTGTCATGCTGTAAGGAACACGTCATCTCTTCAAACCCACCCCAAAAGACGTGTGGAACCCATTCAATTTTGGACTCAAAGCTGGCCCAAAATAAGCCTATAAAAATCAAAATTTCCAATAGTGTGGACCTTTGCGATCGATGGCTCTTGAAAGGCAAAAAGATGTAGTGTTGGGATAGCTTAGGTGTGCTATAACTCCATACAGAACAAGATAGCTTAAAGGGCACTCCGACTTCATCTATCTTATCCTCTGCTAATCGAGGCCAAGGTATGCTAGGATGCCATCCAATGAATAGTGCAAAATAGGGTTTCATGTATATCTATCTTCACTCACTGTCAAGTTTTGGTTTGTGTTTTCAAGTGCAAAGGTGCTCCGAAGTAGAATGCGGATATGATCATTTAAGACATTCTGTGTTTTACTAAGTAATTTGAATTGCTATGTATTTCTAAGCTTTAAATATTTATAATTAAACTGTCGCATGAGTTGGCAAGATATGTTAACTTTTTATTTGCTTAATGAAGGGTCGTGTTTTCTCAACAACAACAACAACAGCAACAAAAAGATGTTTACATGTTTTATTTTATTCTTTTGTTTTGAAGATTTTATTTGCAAGTATTAATGGAGATCTTTTAATCTCTTTTTACTTTTTTTTTTTTAAAGTTATAAAGCAATTCTATTAAAATAAAAGTTAACATTATACAAAATAAAAATAAAAAAAAAAAAAAAAAAGCAAAGGACAAAACAAAAAAATCCACACAGAAACAAAAATGGTGAGTCCAGTGGCTGAGTACCCTTTGGTTTCAATCCACACTTGTATCTTCTCCAAAATAATAAAAATAATAATAATAATAATAATAAACATAGGAAAAATAAATGAAAGATAAAGGAGTAAATATTGCATTGTTTCAGGAAACAAAGAAAACATTCATTTCATAAGAGGGGGTGAGGGTGTTGTGGAGTAAAGAAATGATGGATTTTATGTCAGTAGATTCTGAAGGAGCAGCTCGTGGTCTACTATGCATATGGGATACAGGAGTCATTCAGATTTCAGGTTATTGTAGCTGTAGAAGATATATCCTTCTGTCAAGTACTTTATTTTACTCATTTGAATGTGTTAATTCTAAATATATATGCACCAAATGAAGTGGGAAATAGGGAAAAGTTTTGGGATAGTTTGATGAAGCTTAAAGAGGAGTTCCCTGAACCCTGGTGCAGAGGGGGGAATTTTCATGAAGTTAGGACCATTGAAGAGAGAAGGGGATGCTCTAGAAGGGATAAGGGTATGAAAGAGCTAAATGACTTTATTGATAAAAGTGAGGTTAATGATTTACTGTTACTAGGAAGAAGGTATACCTGGTGTAATTCAAGGGAATGGGAAAAATAGAGCAGAATTGACAGGGTGTTAGTTGATCCCAAATGGTTAGAAATGTTCAACCTCAAGTTGTGGGGCCTACCTAGATTAATTTCTGACCATTGCCCTTTACGCATGATGGAAGATAGTAGAGTTTGGGGCCCTAGGCCTTTTCGGTTCTTAAATGCATGGTCATTACATCCTCATTTTTTGCCTTTTGTGGAGAAATGGTGGAAGGAGCATGAAGTAAAGGGTTGGACTGGTTTTAAAATTGCAAGAGACGGGGCAAATCAGATATATTTCAATATATATCTTTACAGTAAAGTGGACGGTTTTGTCAACAAATGTTGCAAACTCAAGAAGTCTGTGGTAGTATTTGTCAGATCCGAGAGAAAAGGAGTGATGAAACCGATTATAAATTTATCTGCTCAATTTGTTCTGTTGATCAGATGATGATGAGGAAGAGAAAGAAAATTTGCACAAATAAAAAATGAACACAGAAAAATTTGAACAAATAGACAAAAATATTAAATAGATAGACAAAAAAAATTAAATAGATAGATAAAAAATTTGAACAGATAGAAAATAATTTGAACAGATAAACAGAAAAAAAATGCCAAAAAATAAAATTGAAAATAAAATATTCCTCAGGACAGAGAAGAGGAAGATGATGATGATGATAGGGATGAGGAGTCAGCAGATGAGCTGGAAGAGATAGTGGAGGTGTCAATGGAGGATTTGCCAGGTGGGAAAAGACTTAGAAATGAGGAGGATATAGAGATGTCTTGAAGAAGTGAAATGTTTGTTGCAGAGTCGGTTGAGTCTGTGGGAAATGAGCTTGAGGCTGGGGCAGAAGGATTAATGGAGGTTATTGGGAGGCCAATTAACGGTTATAATAGGGAATGTCAGAAGAGTGATGATTATGCTCCCACGCCTGGGTTTGTAAGAAGTATAAGTGGCTCAAGTGTTCAGAAACCTGGGGTGGAATTGGAGGTGGTGTTGGGCCCTAGCCCAAAATGGGAGCAAAGAGGTGGGCTTGAAAGTAAGAAGAGTGGACTGGAGGTAGTAAGTGCTGAGTTACTTTGTGGGCTTGAAAGGTTAGTTGGGCATGTTCTGATTAATTCAAATTTATCCCAAACCCAGGAGGTTGAAGTGTGTTCAAAGTCAGAATTACAGAGAAAAAAGAAAAGGTGAAAGCGAGAAAACAAGTAATAGAGAAGAAGCATGAATTTCTAAGAAAGGGGTAGTTGGAAGTTGCAATGAGGTATGGACAAAAAGGAGCTTTATCAAGCAAACTAGGTCCGAAAGGGGCAATTTGGAGAGCAGCAGCTGCAGTAATCTCTTTCTCAGCATTAGCTGAGAATGGAAAAGATAGAAGGAGATATGTGCTCAATGAAGCTCAAGCAACGTTACAAATGGGGAAAATCTTAGGGATAAATTGTAAGGGCAAAGAAGAGGAAGTTGTGTCCAAAATTTTGGAGCTTGAAGAAAATGACAGAAAAAGGATAAGAGGGGAAAGCAATGCTGGTGTATAAGGTGCAGTATTTAAGGGGTGGAGTAAAGTGTATTGAGTTTTTCAATGAAGCTATTATCATGAGGGTTGGGTAAGAAAGAGAAAAGAAGCAAAATTAGAAGTATTTTGAAAGATAGTTCTAATGTGTAAAGAGAGAAATACAGAGAATAATGTATCTATATTATTATTGATTGATTGTATTACAAGATTGTTGTATTTCTACATTTACAAGAGAATGAGGTCTCAGTCTTTTATAGAGAGGAGAAGGAGACAATTAAGGACGAAGGCATAAGGCAATACATTACAATAATAGCAAAGTGACTTGTAAAGCTGAAGTTAGTGGGTGTACAGCTTTGTAAAGCTCTGAAGTTAGTGGGTGTACAGCTTTGCCTCCTTTACAGTTCCTAATGCACTGTGATGTGCATTTACAGACTAATGCATTATATATTATATGTATGTTAAGTATATTATATGTTAACAGTTCATATCTATAATATTTTCCTCAATTTTTGCCAGCTTCTCCCCAAATTTTTTAAAGGCCTCCAATGGTTTTGTGTCAGTTGTCCACTTGAGAGTCACTCTGCCCAAGAGATACCTCATCCAAGGGATGCCTTGACAAAATCTCTATCAAGGAAACACCAATAAGAGTTTGCAACATGGCTGTAATTGTTTTCGAGAAAGCCTTTTCAGGGTTGGACTCGAGCTCCTCATATTCAAGAGTGCTCAGTTCAGGCATGAATCGACGACTAATGGTTGAGCGGTTTGGCATGTACGCTACATAAGGGTACTACCCAAAATTGACCATGGTGTGGAGAGCAAAAGCCACCCAAATGATGATGTGCAAGTGTTTATTGACTCTTTTAGAGTCTAGATTTTAGGCCATCATGGCTCGTGTTTCTTGTCACTATGCCCTTCCTCTCCTAATTCCTTCCACCAGCATTGGACTTCACAATCTTAACCATTTCGTCATTCTTGTAGTAAAAATTGTAGCAGTCCTGAACCCAAGTTTCGATTGTTGAGCAAATTTTAAGTCCATCCACAACACAAGGGTAGTCTTGAATCAGTAACCTGAGGCCATGTGGACTGTTGTTGTCTTTACTGTCATTCCTCTAGATAAAGTAAAAAAGGAAGCAAGCTCTATTTACTTATTGCACATTGTGTAATAGCATTTGTCAAATTTTAATTCTAAAACTTTGATAGTGTCTTACTGAGTAGGGTTATTATTCTGTGAGTACGCATGTGTATATGGCAAGGAAATAGTGATTTACCTCTTAATGAGATTGACAGGAAATGCTTGCTCAGGGAAAATCCAGTTCTTATAGACTACAAATGACATTTCCATAGCATAATTCGTAGGCAAAACTGTTTTCTCAAGTAAACCACCAGCATTAATCAGGGTTTTGCCTGGTGAGTGCATTTATATTCCTTGTGTTGCAAAAGCCGGGATCCAAAAGCTTGTATATAGGGTGAAACACACTTAGTTGCCTATTTGTCGCAATCATAAATGGCTCAATCACTGCATGAGTATTCAACCTACCATCAAAATTAGAGGTATCGAATCCAAGGAATTAAAAAAAAATTGTAAAAGTTAGTTAGAGCCCAAATCCTACAAAACTGTGCATCATAAGCTTTGTTGTTTCACACAATGTTTTTAAAGGCGAAAGCGCAAGGCGAGGCGTTTTACCCTTGTTGAGGTGAGGCGTAAGCCTCGAGGCGTTGAGGCGTAAGCCTTTTGAATTTTGATTTTTTTAATTTTTATAAAATGTAAAATTAATTAAATATAGCATAAAAAGAATAAAAAAAATAAGAATTGCCAAATAAATTTTTTAAAGGCCATTCTAAGCATATAACCAAAATTAATTAATTATTTCAAGTATTATAAGTACTATAATAAAAAAATAACTTAAGTCATGGTCAAAAACTTAAATTCCAATTGTTCAATAAACAAAATAACTTAAAACTCTAATACTCTATGAACAAAGCAATAAATAAATAATAGGTCACTCTAAGTCATCCTCATTAATATTGTCATCATCTTCGTCCGCTATATCTATAATGGGATAAGTTCCATCATCTATTCCACCAACTTCTTCCGACTCCATGTCTTCATCCGCAAGGGTGCATCTTGCTGCCTTGCCTTTTCCTCTATCATTTCCTATACAAGAAATAGGATTTCAAATTAATTAAATAGGCACATATAATAATATATATGCAACTAGTGCATAATTGTTTAACAACTTACTTGAACCTTCACCAACTTTTCTTTTCTTCGCATTCGAAGATGAGTCAACATTAATCGTAGTCGTAGTTGATCGATTCTCTGCACTTCTATCATATGTAGTGATAGGCACATTCACAAACATTTATATATATACCAGTGACTGATGAGCTGATGGTAGCCGAAGTCATTGACTGCAATGTATGCTTTAGCCAACAGCCAAATGAAACTCTCAACACCGTGTTCAGATGGGGTGTACACTTTGCTTATGGCACCAAATTGATCTACTTGTGGATATGGCAAGCTTAATTCAATCGCTAGAGGCTTCAAAGTCCCATCATTTTGCAAGAAAATGAGAGTCCTTGTAGCCTAAATCTTCGTGGGTTCTGATGAGTCTAAT
The DNA here is from genome assembly GCF_004153795.1 of Camellia sinensis. NCBI lineage: Eukaryota > Viridiplantae > Streptophyta > Magnoliopsida > Ericales > Theaceae > Camellia > Camellia sinensis. Next base: position 26,855 of record NW_021026808.1, on the reverse strand, counting down.
GTACAAGGGGAGTCCTTGTTAATCCACTCTACGTATGACATTAAAGCATCATGGTGATGTAATATGAAGAGCATGTTGTTTTCTATTGCCTATACAAAAAATGCTTGTCAAAATTATGGTTTACTATACTGTACAATGTCTGTGAGACTTGGTTCCATTTTGATCATATATATGTATCAGTACAACATTTCAATTTAGATGTTAGAGTTAATTACACTAATGGTCTTCAAAATATTTGCCTTGTGTTATTTTTGATCCACTAATGTTATAAATATGCCAATTTGGTCCCCAAACTATTAATTTTGTTACTAAATGGTCCCTACTTCCATTTGTGTCTACAATTGATAACAAAACTAATGGTATTTTCGTCAAACCACATTTAACGAGCAGAAAAATGAGAAGAAAAAAAGTTCCCAATGTATGTAATTTGTTTCATTTTGGTCTCTAGTGTTTTCAATTTAGTCCTCAACTTATTCAATGTCATAGGTGGTTTGACAAAAACACCCTTATTTCTGTTATCAATTGTAGACGGAAATAGAGGTAAGACCATTTAGTAACAAAATTAATACATTGGGGACCAAATTGATACATTTGAAATATTGAGGACCAAAATAGCACAAGACACATATTTTGGGGACTAAAAATATAGTTAACCCTAGATGTTATGATTCATGAATGCTACTTACCTCTTCTACTGTCAACCCATCAGGGTTGTTCTTTATGTGATCCCTAGTTATTGAACTATTTTGATTGCCATAGACTTTAGGATCTAGGTTGCTTGCTAGAGGGAATTCCTACAAATACAAAAAAGATTTAGTGAATCATGTAACTGAAGGCCATCAAAAGCATAATTTTTCTGTTTAGTTGTTTAGAAAACAGGGAAGGAAAAAAACAAAAAAAGTTCGTTCATAACATTAAGGTCCAGTTTACTTGGAGACAACAAATTATGACAAGGTTGAGTCTAGCTAACATTTCTCTAGCAAATTCTTCATCTGTCCTCCATGCAGTCTTATCCTCTGTTCCAAGACCATGAAAATATTGTATGATTAAATGAAATTTCAAGTTCATGAAAGGAAACATGTAAATACTTATGGTCCCCCAAGTTGCACAGACACAACTCAACATGATATGCCTATTACACCTTAAAATTTATATTTTTATACATTTATTATATGTCAAATATATGAATAGTTCACTCAAGGTGGGAAAAAAACTATAATTAAAAAGCCATAAACGTCTCATTATAGAACATCGGATTCCATATGATATGTTCATTTTATAAATGCTTCAAAATATATTTAAAGTGCACAAATTGCATTATGCAAAATGAACATGTTACTATGAATGAACAGTGTTTGTGCTGCTTAGATGGTCCACAAAATATGGGTTATATGCCATTTTGGTCTTCCAGACTTCAATTTGTTGATTTCATCTTTAAAATATTCAATTTGAACTATGCATTACATGTCAATTTGATCTTCCAATTTCAGTTTTATTGATTTCATCCTCAAAATTTTTAATTTGAGTCAAATTGAAAAAAAAAATTTGTTAACGAAATATAATGAAATACAGCTATAATCCATAAAGTATGAGTTACGTGCTACTTTGGCCCCAAAATTTTTAATTTGGTCCCTAAACATTAATGAAGAAGATGTAACATTCAAATAATAAATTGTAGGAAGAAAATTGACAAAATAAAAATTAGAGGACCAAAGTGGCAGGTGTTTCTAATTACACACCACCATTCTTCTCAATACACATCATATACATTATGATTTTTAAAAAATTTCTCATGATCCCACACAATCCCCTTAATACCCTAATCTTCAACATCCAAACCCTAACCCTAACCCTAATTCATCAATAACCACTCTAACTATCACCCACCACCGCCACTACCACCAACCACCACCACCACCACTACCCTCTCATTCCCCAAAATGCTGTCTCTTCCCTCCCCTTTCAGATTGTGAAGAAAGAGAGAGAGAAAGAGACTCAACCGCAAAGGTAAAGATTGAGTCTGTTGTTGCTATCATCCTCTACCTTTTTTTTTCTTTTTTATGTGAGAGAGTTATGTCTAATTATATTATTTGAATTATGTATAAATAGAATAAGTGATATGTATATATAATACCTTCAATTATTTGTGGGGTTGGGAATTTGAAGTATCCCTCATCATCAGTCCTTAGAATTGTCTTGAGAATTTGGAAGGGAATTGTAGTGTCAAGTGAAGGGCCTTGAGGCAGCTTGATTCCTCCACCATAAAGGTTCAGAGTATCTTGGAAGGAGTCAAACTCTCTAATTCCATACCATCTAGCCTTAAATTTAGCAAAAATGCTAGAGGTTCCAAAAATTCTACTAAAAGTTTTACCAAATATCTCACATGGGTGTGGGACCCACATGGGACCCACATTGTATGGGTCCCACACCCATGTGAGACATTTGGTAAAACTTTTGGTAGAATATTTGGGGTCTCTAGCATTACTCCCTCTATAATTATGTCACATCACTAATTGGTACACTAGTATGTACACTAATCAGTATAGATAGCATTATTCCTATTCGATATGGGAAAAGTGAAGAAAAATTTATAAAGAACTCTTTTGACATTCAAATATCATTTATAATTTTTAAATATTTTATTTTTATCTAAAAATTATTATTTTATTTACATTTCTCATTAAAATGATTCATAAAAATTCTCATTATAAACATTCGTTAAATTTTTACATAACTTTTTATAAATTTTTTACTAATGTCTCACATGGATGTTGGTGCGACCCACACAATAAAATATTTCACCAAATGTTTGGTAAAACATAACATTTGGGAAAAATACTATGAATCTCAAATAATAGTATTAAATGTTTTATCAAATCTCTCACATAGGTGTAGAACTTACACAAATTTATATGTGTATAGGTCTCAAATCGATGTAAAAAGTTTGATAAAACATTTAGTAAATTATTTGAGATTTCTAGTGTTAAGGATTTTATAAAATGAAACGTTTAGATTATCAAGCCGAATATATTTGATCACTTTTGTGTTAGAATTTTAAAAACAATATAAAATGTGTTGATTAATAAATAAACAAATTAATTAATAATTATTCTCAATTTGTTAGCAAAAATAGGAAGGTATGTTGCGTATGATACCCAGATCTGGACTTCAGATGTAGTAATCACTCCTCAAAAAATCATTTTTTCATGTTTTGCGTATGACATGATCTGGTATTATCGAACCACACCGTGTTCCCTCTTTTTTTTATATATATATATATATATATATTTTTTTTTTGGGTCTTTTTTTTATATTTTATTTTATTTTATTTTGGAGTAATTCATGTCACCCCCAAACAAACAATTCCTAGTGCGTCAATCTCCTCGCAAAACGTTGCGCCAACTTCAAATAGAGCATTGGCAGCTAATAGCGGCTCTATATTGTTTAAGACATTAGACCAAAAACATCAAAATACGCTTATCTTAGGCATATAGAAAATTGAGGCCTATAACAATAAGAATTTTTTAAATTTTTTTTACATCGTGTTTAAATCATAAATTTAGATAAAAATTTAGAAAGGCAAATAAATATTTATACTAAATTCATGATATGAATACAATCTTAATAAGTTTTTTAGACGCAAAACTAAGTAGTCATCACCTCTAGGCCCCGTTTGTTTTGGGGTGTAATAGATGGGATGCGATTAGGATGGAGGTGGGGTTATTTAGTGTTGTATTTGTTTGTAGAGTTGGGGAAGGAATTTGGATGGAGAAGGGGATTAAAATGGAGGTTGGAAGGGGGATTAGGACGGAGGAGGTGGAGGTGGAGGTGGAGGTGGTATTGGAAAAATAGTGAGCGGATTAGAAATTTTTTTATTTTTTACATATTGGCAATTTTTTTTTAAACATTAATGTTCAATTTTTTATATTTTTTTATTTGTTTTATATAAAAATAATTTAACAATTTCTACATTAACAACTATCATCAAAACAAATACAATTTTACTTAATCCCCTCACTAACAATCCCCTCACTGTTAATCCCCTCACTATCAATCCCCCTTATTCTACCTCTGAAAACAAATGGTACCCTACAGTAAGCAGAGACGAACATGTTGTACAAATTGGATATTTAAATAAAAATAAATAGATTCATATTTAACTAAATTCAAATACAAAACAAGAAATCATGATTGAAATTATAACTTGATGAACATAAATATTTAACGAAATAAAATAGTAAAAAGAAGTAAACCGAAACTTGTGTGATACCACAGTCTTCTTAAAACATATTCACCGCCTCACCGTGTTGAAGGCATGTCGACGTCTCTCTCCTAGGATACGACAGTTTAGAACCTGCTAATGCAGGAGCACCTTCTGTTTAGCTCTGGTGAATTGATAATGACAGCACTCTCTCACACAGGAAGAAGAATATATGAACAAACTGACTGTATAATTTGAAAGCCAAAAATTCTGTGTAGAAAACCAAGGAAATTGGTCTCCTTTTATACACAATGAGAGAGAGAGGAGGAGGAGGAGCCTTCAACAAATGCAACCGAAACTACCCAATTACTCGTGCATAACTGATGTGAAATAAATCTCATCTTAAGTGTATGCGTCTCATCTTAAGTGTATGTGTATATTTATATCAACATCTTAAGTGTATGTGTCTCATCTTAAGTGTATGTGTATATTTATATCAGCAACCACCTAACAGACTTGTCTCAAAAAGATTAGGAAAAATTACCAAGAAGTCTCCTTTGAAAAACGTGTAATCTATTTAGTCCCAAAAGTCCAATAACGTTATTCTTCTTCTCTGCCTTTCTTCTTCTTCTCTTTGTGATTTTCCAGCGATCGTTGACCGGTAATCATATCGTGCTTCTTCTCTTTCTCTTTCTCTTTTTGATATATAGTCATCGGTGACCAATGACTACCATCGATTGGGATTCACCGGCAACCGCTGACCACCGACTCCTTACCTCACTGACGGTAAAGAAGATATGTTTCCGATGAAGAAGATGAGTAGATCTACTTAGATCTAGAGTAGATCTATTCAGATCTGATGTAGTACATCAGATTTGAGTAGATCTACATCAAATCCAACTAGATCTAAACAAAAAATAGTTGCCGGAGTACAATCATCTCTCTATATTCGCCTCTCTCCTTCGATCTCTTATTTTTTTTTACATTTTCTCTGCTATACACTTCTCTTTTTCTGTTCTAATGGAGAAAATTTTCAAATTCTGAACAAGTAGTTTTTGAGTTTTAGTTACAAGCGGTGAAAACTGTAAAATTTTGCAGTTTCAAATTTTTTTTGGTGCTGGAATGAATCATGGTTTAAAATTGTAAAATTTTGTAGTTTCAAATTTTTTTGGTGCTGGAATGAATCATGGTATAAAACTGTAAAATTTTGTAATTTCATAACATTTTTTAGAATTGTAAAATTTTACAATTTCATAACATGTTTTTCAGTTTGATTAATAAGGATAAATGCTTAATAAATTTTTGCTTTGAAACAGTAACATTTTACAGTTTCAAAACTTATTTTTCAGTTTGATTAATATTGGAGATTATTTGTTTAAACTTTACAAAAATTGAAAAATAGCATATGTTTTTCCTATTGTTGCTGTTTTTTGTGGTTTCATTTTTTTTCCTTGTAGTTTATCAATATTTAGCATATTTTACTATGTTTTTTCGCTCTAATTTCTCCATTTATTCTTTTTTTTTTTGGCAATATTCTAGACATTTCGGTGTGTCTCCAGTGATATTCTTAACGTCCAGTGAACGTTCTAAATATTCCGGCGACTTCCATTAGCGTTCTTAACACTCCAGTGAACTTCCGGCAAAACTCCGGCAACTTCCCGGTGATGTTGAACATTCCGACGAGTCTCTGGCAACTGTTTGACGGAAGTCCGACGGTAGTAAGATGTAACCGTGTCTGTAAATTTAAAAAAAAAAAAAAATAGGATTTTTTGGAAACAATTAAAAATGTATAGGACTAATTGGTGCAAGTGTTTTGTTTGAGGATTAGCTGGGTCTTGAACTTTGTACATGGGGCTTATCAATACGTTCCCCAAAAGATTAATTTGATGGGCCCCTAATTTGGCCTAGTCCAAACCCATTGCCTGAAGCCTCAATCCACACACCAGACCCGGTCTAGGTTGGGCGGCACTTGTGTGACAATTTTTATATAACTAACTTAGACTATAGTTTTGGCTTAAATCCATCCTTGAAGGATCCATAACTCCATTTTTTCAGAAAATTTAGATGCCCAAAGAGTTCATACCCTTATCAAAAACTTGGATTTAAATACCTATCAATACTTTCCTCTACAATCAATGTGGGATAGGCAATATTTCCAATACCTCATTCATGAGCCTAATCTTATGAGACAATTTCTCATTCAATTTTTAATGTTTTTAGTCATTCTTTTTGTGGTGTAAAATTCTTATTACAAAAAATCTAAACTCACTAGGACCCACCTCAACTGATGGTCGTGACCCACTTTAATTTCACATTAAAGTCACTATAAAACTATTTTTTTAACAAAACACAATCATCTGATTTACGGGTTGATCTCACTTATGATCTCTGGAGCCATTGGACTATGTTAAGAATATAATATAAATCATAAAGTTATTCATATCTCTAACAGTTTAAACTTTTAATTAAGTTAGTGGTCATCAAGCAACAGATTCAAAACTCACCACCTACCCAATAATAAAAAAAAAAATATTTGTACATGATCGGCTTATAAAAACCCAATCATACGTTAAAAAATATTAGAAATAATAAAGTTATCATTCAGAGTTAACCACTCTCTTATCTACTTTTGTCAGCAGCCACTTGAATACCATATTACTTGGCACACTGGAATTATTGTTGTGTTCTTTTTTGAGTTTAAAGTTGCTTTCTTGAACATCCAAAAAGTTTCATACGTCTATAAACAAATTAATATGTTGAGACATTATAGAGCTATGACACAATCAAACCCGAACGAAGAAAATGTTGAATTGAGTCGTACCAGTCTCTACTGGGGGTTATTACTCATTTTTGTACTTGCCTTTTTATTTTCCAATTATTTCTTCAATTAAGAAAACAAAAGAGAATAATAACTCTAGGAATTCTCTTAGCCCATTCGGAAGGATCTCATCGCATAATTATCTATGACTGTTTATGTCTCATTTTCAGACTTTTCAGAAAACAGGGGTCCCGCTCGAGCGTAGATTACTCCGCTCGAGCGGACATGCAGACAAAGGTTTCCGCTTGAGCGTATAATTACCCGCTCGAGCGTTATGCAAAACAGTCAAAAGTGCTGGATAGGTGAAATTCACGCTCGATTGGGCTCTCGACACCCACTCGAGCGTAAGACACAAGGTCCCGCTTGAGCGTCAATTCTTTCGCTCGAGCGGACATCAAAACAGTGTAAAGTATTGGGAACACGAATTTCCCGCTCGAGCGCCACTTTCCCCACTCGAGCGGGAGTTCAAAATCTGGAATTTCAAGATTTGAACTTCCAAGCTCAAATCAACCTTAGATGCATCAAAACCATACTTTTTGGGCCAATTTTCCAGAAAACATTCCAAAACTCAAAGTTTAACATGATTCAAAGCTCAAATGTAAAATCAAAGCCCTAAAGGAAGATCAATTGAGCCCAAATTGAAACTAAATTTCATGAATATGAAGAACATACAAACATGCATGAATTTAACCAATTCAAAGCTTCCAACACTTGCTCTAATGAGCCAATTCTTACAAAATCAAGATGAAATCATGGTCTACTCTCAAAACATGGACATGCATGTGAGGAATTATGAACTACAACCTCATAACTTCAATATATATGCATGCATGCAACAATTAAGCTTCAATACAACAATTTGAGCCATAAATTGGCTCTAGTCTTTAACTTTGCTCTAAACCATGCAAGAATCAATTTAAACACAAGAATGAGAAAATGAATTTCTACCTTAAGTCTTGAATTATAGGCAAGGAAGCTTAATTTTGCAATTCACTCCTTAATTCCCTTAATCTTCAAGCCAAATTGAGATGAAATGAAGCTATCTCTCTATACTCTTTTTCTAGTCGGTAACGATAATGAAATTGGCTGAGGAAATGTTTTGTTTCAAGGTAATAAGGCTCAAGTATAGTCTTAGGTAGCGGCCCACTAGTGGTGGCAAAAAGGTAATTAGCCTAATTCATGACATTACACAATTTAATCTAATTTAATCATACCAAATCAATGTTCAATTCAATACACCATAAAATCACATTAATTCTACTGACTTAAGACACTAATCAATTTCAGATTTGGCTGCTGATAAGGCCTTCAATTAGCAGTTTAAACACAAAGACATGAACAGATAATTTGGCAGGCAAACAGATAGAGTTGCAATTTAACTAATATACTCAATCAATTCGGCTTCAGTTTTCAGTCAGTCAGTCAATTAACATATTTAGCCTCAGTTTAACAGTAATCAATGGCTTATCAGTAAACAGTGGTGAAGGTTATTACATCCATACATGAGTTTTCTATTCCTTCACATTCAAGGTATGAGACGAACCATGCTACGAGGAATGAGTCGTATCACTACCTTAGTTTAGAGTGAACGATTCGTATTACTTGAGATGGCTCGTGCTCGTACATTGAATGTGATGATCTTCTTGTTAAATGCTTTGAGCTTGTACTTGCGAAGCATTAATCCGTTCAAACCATAGCATAATTGATTTCAATTGGAAACCCTAATTACGTGGCTAGTGGTAGACTCTTTGCCCTAGTTTTTCCCCCAATTCAGTAAACCCAATTTCATTTATTATTGATAAGCTTAGATCGAACCTATCTAATTTTTACAGTGCGATGGTTGGCTGTTCACGGACTAGCTGTACCTATTCTTTTTGGGGGTCAATATCAACAATGCAGTTCATCCAATGATAAACCTAATCCGAATTATAGAGCTACAACACAATCAAACCCGAACGAAGAAAATGTTGAATTGAATCGTACCAGTCTCTACTGGGGGTTCTTAGCCTATATATGACGAGCTGAACTAGTTGTTTTCTTTTCAAATTTTTTCTTAAATTAAGAGAAAGAAAGAGAATAATAATAGTAGGAATTCTCTTATCCCATTTGGAAGGAGCTCATCTCAAAATTCTCCATGACTGTTTATGTCTCTAGCATGACCACTTGATGAAATGTGGAGGGAAGTGGGGTAAATGGCCGATACTACTCTACTGGAAGGATTCCTCTTTGGATGATAAGTACTGTAACTGGTATTCCTGTGATCGGTTCAATAGGTCTTTTCTTTTACGATTCATATTTCGGATTGGGTTCATCCCTGTAGTAATCCAATGAACTGGGTTGTGCCTTTTTTGATTCAAAATGACAAAAGAACCGGGCAGCAGTAGGAGCCCTAAAGAGGAAGGGGGCAGGAGCACTCGATCCTTGAGAAATGAACAGATTATGTTCTCTTATTCTTGTCAAAAGCCGAGGAAGAAGTTTCGAATAGGGGCCGAAGGCGTGAGTACAGTAGACGCTTGAAAGACTATATGGAACTCAAATATTTCATCCCAGTCTCGAAATAGGCTATGTTGAGACTGCAATTATGACTTTCGGGTTCTTTCCCCAACTAGTCGCCCCTGTGTAGGAGGGGTCAAGCTTGGTGATTTCTCATTTGTGGGGAATCAAACTATCACGCAACTTGCATTCTGGTTCTACATATCGAATTGGAGAGTTCCGATTTTCTAAGGATTCCCTATTGCTGGCATAGTAGGGACTACAGAAACCATAGTTGCACAGAAATTGCCTGCCGGACAGAGGACTGTTGGTCTAATTAATTACACAATTCTTTATTAACGATATGGCTATAAAAATTTCTCCTATCTTTTTTCAGCCCTCTCTACGCCTTCAATAATGAGATTTCAAAAGACGATTCTTTCTCCACTGCTTCCTGACGAATGATTGATAGGAACGGATTGCCTGGGCTTCCCTGCATCCGATCAACTCATACCTCCCAGCCCTCTCCCCAGGATCTCATTCAATAGATCCAACCCATTTATAGGGTAGATAGAGGAGTTCGTCCCCCGCTTCCTTTGCTCCACTGGCACCAAAGATCAAGAATTCGAGATAGAAAGAAAGATTGGTTGGTGGGCTGTTAAGCCCCCTATCACAACAAGGCAGATAGCGGAAAGGTGAGCAGCTATAGCATCATTGTTCATCTCCCCCTCGCTACCGGATGAGTGAACTCTACCCGCCTATGCTGGATGGGATTGGATTCAATCCACCCTCAGGCCTTGGAGGAGCATATATTGAGATAGGATTGAATGCCAATAAGAGAGACACCATGCCATTGGTAATGAACCCCCAAAGGGATTAAACCATTAAGCACAATACCTTAATCTCATGCTTAAACAAACACTTGGTTTGAAACAAATTTCAAAACAAAGAAAAAGCCAAGAAATGAGGGAGGTTGCAGAAGGGATTAGAGTTGATCACAAGTATGGAAAGCAAGAAATAAATGCTATCAACTCAAATAGGTTGGTGGCTAAGGTCTAAACCTCCAAACCTATGAGGACCATTACACTACAAGCATGCAATACAAGGAATAAATGGAACAAGCACACTAAAAAAGTTATAAAACACCTAAAAATAGTACTGGAATTGAAGGCAAAAGAGCTAAAAGAGTAAGCTACAACATGGAGCAAGTTAAGCTAGTAAACAAGCACAAGGAGGGGAGGCTCCCCCCCTCAATTTTTGAGACTTCAAAACCTGGTTTTAGCCTTTGAAAAACCTTTGAGATTCGGTATTAAAAAGCTCAAAAAAAATTGACAAAAATGTGAGAAACACAAGGGCAAAAGGCTTAAGAAGTGAGGTGCAAAGAAGGGTGATCCACCCCTCCACCCTTAATGGCCTTAAACCACAAGTTTCGGCCCAAAAATACAGAGTATAAACAGCCCAAAAACACAGAGTATAAATAGCCCCAAAACAGTAGGAAAAATAGAAAATAAATCAAAGAAATAAGCCAAGACATTTTTTAGGTGACTAAAAATAAGCCAAGACTTATACCTCTTGAAGAGGAGAACCCTTTCCAAGTGACAAACCAACACTTACACACCCTCAAGAGCTCAAAGTAAGGTAAAAAATACCTCAGCTCAAATACCACAAGGTTTGGTTTAGAGTGTATAGGCAAAGGCTTAAGAATTTGAAAGAGAGAGAGAGAGAGAATTGTAGAGAGAGAAATATTTTTGCTCCAAAATTTCCAATCCTAAAAAATGGAAGGGGAGGTCTTCTATTTATAAAAAAACATGAAACTCCCTCAGAAATATCCATACATACACGTGTGGGCAGATGCATGCACCTGTGGAAACAGTTGGCACAACTAGCATTAATATTTGTGTGGACCACCCGAAACTCCACTGCATGCGCGGGGGCACGAATTGTAACTTCAGTTCAGACTCATGTCACGGTTCTGAGTCTAATCTCACAAAGTGCAATGTAAGACTGATAAATCACCAAAGAGTCCAAATCCGGCAATTGGTTTTGAAAAATCAATTTTGAATCAAAAAGCGCCAAACATGGACTGCTTTGCCAGATTTCAGAGTCGCCACCTAAATATTTTTTTTGGGGGGAATTTAGGAAACCTTGCCTCGTGCCTAAGGCCACATGTCTGTCATCACCAAAGTTGCCTCAGCTCAGGAACTTGGGTACGAAAGAGGAAGGTCCTGAAATGAGCACCCCCACTCGCCCGATCAAAGATCAGCCTCTACTAACATGATATGTCGTTTTTGAAAACACATGCGTTCTATTCTAGTTTATTAGCTAACCTTACTATGTGATGCGCACAACATACAAGTATAGACTAGATCGCTCGATTTGGAACAAAACATCTCATGTTTGTTTTCGAAAATGGTCTGAAGGTGCTACTCGCAAGTAGGCTAAGAAGCGGATTTGCCACCCTCAAGTGGGCTTAAAACATGATTTTGCCACTCCACAAAGTGGGCTTAAGACGCACATTTTGATGAATTGTTCCAATTCAAGCAATGAAGCCTTCATCCACAGGCATTCATATAATTAAACATTTAAGCAGTTAGCCTCATGGCAAGCATGCTAATCCTGGCAATCACTTACACACATGCAAGGATGCTAAAGCATAAAAGCTTACCTAGTACTCCGAGCCGAAACAAAAGCTAGTTAGAAATCATGCATGATCCTAACTATACAAGATGCCTAATGCGACGCATGCAAAAATGCAACTAAAATGGGCTCAGCTATCTAAGATGGCATATGAATGCTACACTTGATACATGTATTCAAATAGGAATTAAAATACAATGTAGTTTGAATGATGCGCCGAGCCTGGTGCATGCAAGACAGATAAATGAATGCAAACATGTGAAGCATAAGTATGCTAATTGAAACATGCCCTAAAACTAACCACTGAAAGTGGGTAAATAAAAGGGAGAAAAAAGTGAGGGTTGGAAGACATCCATCACACACATGCACACTTATTACAACAGTTCGCCCCCTCGACGAAGGGTCCGAATGAATCAACTAACTAGCTATGATAAGCTAATTAATTACAAACTGAATTGAAACTAGCTATACTAAGCTAAATAGAATGTTACAACACAGATTAAACTAATTAATTACAAGACAAGTAATCAACTACAACTAGCTAGTAAAGCGGTAAAAATGACCTCGCGGGGAAGGGTGTATGCATGCTCGGTCGGCTCTGCTCGGAAATCCACTACCGTGCCTCATGTTGCCTTTGTTTGCGCTCTTTTGGACTTCTGAAAATTATGCCAACTTCCAAGGTACTTCTGAGCCACCTTATGAACACGTTGAGGGATGATCGGCCAAGAGGAATGGCCATCGGCCAGAGTTTGTGGCTATCGGCCAACTTTGATAGTCGATCGGCAGACTAAGTGGTCGATCGGCAGCTCTGATGGCCGGTCGGCCACTGCTTCCAACAGATTCTCCTTTTCCTGCAACAGAACACTAACAGAGGCATGGAAGTGTATTTACAAAAAAATGTGCATGCAACCACACTCCTTATCATGACTAAAGCTCAAAGGAGTGTAGTGCTCGGCTCTCGAGCCATCAATCACGCATCTCAATGCATGATGGCCAAAGAGGCCGAGTTGCACAAATCAATGTCAATGAATGCACACAAATACCACATAAGACTCGATGAACCTCCACCTTATCATACATGATCAAAGGTGTCGGTTACCTAAGGAATGAGGTACGTTTCATCACTTCAAGTATGAAACGCCCCTCGTTTCCCGTGTTTGGATCAACATCCGATCCAAACACAATGCAATGCAACAAACATGCAAAGATAATGCAACATGCAACATGCAAACAACATGAGCATGCAACAACAATATGCAAGCAACATGAGCATGCAAGCACATGCAAACAACAATGTCATGCAACAACATGCAAATAACAATGCAATGGCAAGGGCTATGTAATGCAACATTTAATGGACTAAACCGCATATGGACAGACCTAAAAAGGTCCAAAACAGTGGCCAAAATGCTGAAATGATGGCATAAAAAGCAAGAAAATACATGCTCATGCATTGGCCCATGAACTAAGCATAATAGCACAACTCTCAAACAAGATGAAGAAGTGACAAATGTGAGAGTGTAGCAATGAAGTAAGCTCTGAAATCAAGTAAGGAATGATGCCAAATCATGCACATAACACAAGCATAGCAAGCTAGGAGGCTCAAAGCTTAAGGCTAGCAAAGGGACTTGTACCATAGCCATATCAAGCAAGCCCCAAAGGGCCAAAGTGACTCAAAATAGTCCCAAGGCAGGCCAAAACATGCATGGACTAGAGCTAACACATGCTAGAATGGTGAGCACTGAACATGACGCATACAAGGCCAACAAAGAAGATTACACTACACCCCCCAAAACCAAGCATGAGATGACGTCACCAACAAAAATCAGAGTTGTGGCATGTCAAAATAACACCAAAAATGCACTGATATGGCAGCTCAAAAGCTTAGACAATAAGGCATGCATATAGGCTCATATTTAAGGCATAAAGCACAACCCCTCCAAGGCATTAAAAGAGTGACACATGTGAGTGTATGGCCATACTACATGCACTGAAATCACATATCAAATGATTCCAAATCATGCAAATAGCCCAAGCAATGCATGTTAGTGACTTGGAAACTCAAAGCTAGTGAGCTAGAATGCACTATGGCTATACAAAGCAAGGCATACATGACCAAGACAACATAAAACAGAGGTTAAGCATGGAAAAACATGAAGAAAGGATTGCTGGAGTGGAGCTAAAATCATGCTGGAATGATGGTCAAAAGCATGATGCATGTTAGGCTAGTGAGAGGATTTGCACTACAAGTGCAAGTTGCATGCATGATGTGATCAAACCAAGCCAAAACAGTGTTATATCATGGCAAAACAAAGCCTAAGACATGCTGAAATGAAGACACAAAGAGGTAGAAAAACATGCTACTTTGATGAGCCATCAACACAAGCATACAAGAGAAGAGGAGGGGGGATAACCCCCTCCTACTTAAGACCTCAAAACACACTTTCCACCACTGAAATTCCTCTGGAATTTAGTGGTGAAGAGGCCAAATAAAGGTGATCTCAGAGGCCTAAAGAGATGGTTCAAAACAAGGCCAAACAAGGCTCTAAAGGGGGTAGACCACCCCCAACACCAAAGAGGCCTTAAACAAACATGTTAAGCACTTAAAAAAGAAACTTTTTATAGTTGAAAGTCAAGCCAAAAGAAGCATGAAAAGATGTCTAAGTACTCAAGCAACACAAAGCTTAAAAGAGGATATGGGACCCACCCTTGAAGAACAACAAAACCAGCAGCTTTTCTGAGCCAAAACCAACCTTAGGATGCTAAAACAAGTCCTATGGAACCTCAGCTCCAAGGTCAAGAGGTTTGGCTAAGGGGTTCTAGGCAAAATGTGTGAAGAACACTCACTTTAAGGCACAAACAAGGGCAAATATATATATAGAGAGAGAGAGAAAGGGAAATATATATATATATATATATAGAGGATAAGCCAGTTCGGGCTAGTGACAGCACCGATGACATTAATGTCAACATTGCCCTTAGTACTCCTCTGCTTCTTCCCGGCGATCTCGACCGAAACGCCGAGTTGAGTGAATATGAAAACTATGCTCTGATGCTCCACCGCTCTGTTCAAGTAAGTGTTTTTACTTGGTACTTTTTCTCTTTTTCTTGTACTTAGAAAATTTTCTAATAACTTTTGTCTTGTTCATTTTCAGGCCATTCAGCATGCTCATTCCTTCTCAATGCAATCCTTTGAGAACCGGAAAGAGCTGGCCGACAAGAAGAGAGAAGTTGCCAGTCTGCAGAAGGCCAACAAAGGCTTACAATAAAAAATGAAGAAATTGGAAGACCAGGCTAAGTCTGCTATCAAAGCCAAGGACGATGCTGATGAAAAGGCAGGTGCTGCTAAGGCCATAAACAAAGTTCTTGAGGCTTAGAGGAAAGAGTCTGAGAAAAAGATGGCCCAAGCCCAAAAAGAACTTCAGGATGCCTTGGCCACCAAAGACGCTAAGCTGAAGGAGGCCAACCAGAAGGGGTACAACGAGGGGGTGCCCGATGTCACGGAAGACTATGAAAAGCAAGTAAAGCAAGCATGCAACAAGGGTTTTACCCTTGGTTGGATGACTTTGCTAAAAAAGCTTGAAGTTCCCGAGGACTCGCCCCTTGGGAACGCCGACTTCATTCCTCTTCCATTCCGTCCTATTCCAACTCAATTCGATGACGAATTTGAGTCCGAGGAGGAGACCTTAGTGAGGAAATCGAAGGAGGCTGCTAGGACCAAGTCCCCTTCTCTGAATGAGCAACTCCTGGACTTGACTCAAGTTAAGGAGGGTGATGAGGTTCCCAAGGAAGCTACCCCTGAGCCTGCATTATTGGACGTGCCTCTCGCCGACAAGAGCCTTGATCAAACCCTTCAAGAAATTGATGCTGAGCTTGCGGCCGAGAAGGTGGCCGAGATGTCCTCCCAGCAGTCTTCCAAGATCCGGACCCAGCTTGTTAATGATGCTGAAGAATCTTAATATTGGCGTCTTTTTCCTTTGTTTTTTGCCCTTTGTACTTCTTTGTTTTTGGGACAGTGTAAACTCTTCATATGGCTGATGTGCCTTCTTATGAATACAACTTCCTTCTTTCTTAGATGCTTGTATGTTTGTCTCTCCTTTATTGCTCTTGTATGATTCCATACTTAGAATATTTTGCATATCTTTACTATATACTTCAATCTTGTGCAACCTTCTCGGGGTGACACACCTCAGTTATACAAACTGATGATTTACCTCGGCAAGTACCCAAGTATCTTTCTTGGTACAACCTTGGTTTCACTTGTAAAATTTTTTCATAAAATTTCAACAAGTAAGTTTCAACAGGTTTAAACATAATCTCGGTTTAACTTCAACTTGTAAACTTTTTAAGTTTCAACAAGTGTTAAACATAATCTCGGTTTAACTTCAACTTGTAAACTTTTCTTAAGTTTCAACAAGTGTTAAACATAATCTCGGTTTAACTTTAACTTGTAAACTTTTTAAGTTTCAACAGGTGTTAGAACCACTTTCCAACTCTCTGCCCCCTAATGTGAACTTAAGTTCCACTTGGGTTCTCATTACGCATGTATTCTAGAAACATCGGCAAGTATCTTATCAGTCATAAATGCAGAAGAATTCTGCTAAAATTTTATTCATTACGTTGGCAAACAATAAGGAAAATATAATGATAGAAAAACTTCAGATTACAAGTATTCCAAAGTCTTGGCAACTCTTTGCCCTCATTATCTTCAAGTCAATATGCCCCATTGCCCAATATCGAAGTGATTCTGTAGGGTCCTTCCCAATTTGGGCCAAGTTTTTCCTCCCTGGGATCCTTCTTGTTGCCGACGAATTTTCTCAAGACTAGGTCGCCGACTTGGAACTCCCTTGGGTTAACCCTTTTATTGTAAGCCCTGGCAAGCTGCTGTTGGTATGCTGCTAGCTGAATTGCAGCTCTCTCCCTTCTTTCTTTTAGTAGATCCAGGTCTCGGGCTAAGAGTACATCATTAGTCCGATTCTCTACTCCCTGGGTTCTGATCCCTGGTTTCTGATCCCTGGTATGCCGACCTCCAGTGGAATGACAGCTTCTGTGCCATAGGCCATGGCAAAGGGGGATTCCCCTGTTGATCTTCTCGGCGTAGTCTGATATGCCCAAAGTACACTTGGCAGTTCATCCACCCATTTTCCATTTGCTACTTGCAACCTCTTTTTAATCCTATCCAAGATGACTTTGTTGGATGTTTCTGCTTGTTCATTGCTCTGAGGAAGACTTGGGATAGAAAAGTAATTCTTGATTTTGAACTTTGCACAGAAGCTCTTGATTAGCTTACTGTCAAACTGTGTTCCATTGTCAGCAACTATTGCTCTCGAAATCCCAAATCTGGTGAAGATGTTCCACCATAAGAAGTTTTTCACGTCCACATCTCGGATCTTGGCTAGGGGCTCAGCTTCTATCCACTTGGTGAAGTGATCTGTTGCTACCAGCAGGTACTTCCTTTGTCCAGTTGCTTGGGGCAGTTGCCCAACGAGATCCATGCCCCATTGGGCAAACGACCAAGGACTGGATAATGGGTTTAGGTCTGCTGTTGGTTAGTGTATCAATGGTGCAAACGTTTGGCATTTTTCACACTTCTTGACATAGGCCTCTGCGTCCTTCTGCATGTAGGGCCACCAATATCCCTGGGTGATGGCCTTATGAGCTAGTGATTTGCCCCCAGCATGGCTTCCACAAATTCCTTCATGTATTTCATATAAAAAAATCTTCAACTTGGGAAGGATGTACACACCTCAAAAGGGGTCTAGTGAAGGATCTTCTGTAGAGATGTCCTTTTGCCATCAGACTGAATCTTGCCGACTTCAATCTGATCTTGTGCGCCTCTTTGTGGTCATCTGGCAGCTTCCCTTCCTTTAAGAATGCTACAATTGCATCCATCCAGCTTGGTCCCATATCCACACACATTGGTTCGTGCTCTGCGATCGGTAGTTCAATGCTCGGGCCCGACAGGTATTCGACCATTATCGTCATTGATTTTCCTGGTTGTATTGCACTAGCCAGATTGGCCAGTGCATCGGCGTGACTGTTATCATCTCGGCTAACCTGATGTAGTCGGCAATTTTGAAACAAGGCCATTAACCTGTTGACTTCCTTTGCATAGGTTGACATCCTTTCATCTCGGGTTGCAAACTCTCCGTTGTCTGGTTGACTATGATCTGGGAGTCATAGGAGACTATCACTTCATCTGCTTCTACTGCTACCGCCAGCTTTAGTCCTGCAATCAATGCTTCATACTCTACTTCATTGTTTGAGGCCTTGAACCCCAATCGAATGGATTGTTCTAATATATCTCCATCTGGAGATACCAGTACTACTCCTGCCCCCGCTTGTTGTCGGTTTGAGCTCTCATCGACAAACAGTCGAAAGAAGTCGCCGATGTAAATACTGCAGGGTTTGAGTTTTTCCTTCTTTCTTTGTTCTGTTACATTCGGCTGGGCTTCTCCTTGCTTGCTTGGACATCGTTCACCTCGGCTCAACGGAGCCGAATGTACGATGGATTCCGGTGTGAACTCGGCCACGAAGTAGGCCAAAACTTGGCCTTTGATTGCTGTTCTGGGTCTGTACTCCAAGTCATACTGTCCTAAGGCCACTGCCCATCTGCCTATTCTTCTTGTCAGGTTTCCTTGTTGCAGCAAGGACTTCAAGGGGTGTTCAATTAGCACCACAATTTTATGGGCCTGGAAGTAATGGTTCAGTTTCTTTGAGGCCATTACTAAAGCCAATGCCAATTTCTCTAAGGGTAGATACCTTGTTTCTGTATCGGTCAGGGTTTTGCTTACATAGTAAATAGCCCTTTGCTCTCATTTTTCTTCTCGGATTACCACTGCGCTTATTGTGTGTTCTGAGACTGCTAAATACGAGAACAACTCCTCCCCAGGTTCTGGATTTGAAAGAACTGGAGCTGTGGTCAAATACTTCTTCAAGTCGGCCAGGGCGACCTCGTATTCTTCTGTCTATAAAAAATCTGTGGCTTTCTTCACTAAGTTAAAGAAAGGTTTGCACTTGTCTGAGCTTCTACTTATGAACCTATTCAGGGCTGCGGCCCTTCCAGTCAACATTTGTACCTATTTTGCCGACGTTGGGCTCTTCAATTCCAGGATGGCCTTAATCTGATCAAGGCTGGCCTCAATGCCCCTTCTAGTCACCAGGTATCCCAGAAACTTACCAGATCCCACTCCAAATGCACACTTTGATGCGTTGAGTCGGAGCTGATATGCTTTAAGGATTTCAAAGACTGCTTTGAGGTCAGCCAGATGACCTTCTGGTTCCTTGGTCTTCACGACCATGTCGTCGATGTAAACTTCCACCGTTCGGCCAATCAGGTGTTTGAACATCTTGGTTACCAACCTTTGGTAAGTTGCTCCTGCGTTTTTCAACCTGAAAGGCATCACCTTGTAGCAGTACAGCCCTTTTGGGGTGATAAACGCAGTCTTCTCTTCATCCGCGGGGTACATGGCTATCTGGTGATAACCCCTGTAGGCATCCAGGAAGCTCATCCTTCCATGCCCTACATGGCTATCGTCTGGGTGAAGGCCAAGATCCTTGTAACATCTGACGTACATGATGTCACAAGAGCTGCCTTGGTCGATTAAGATGCGCTTCACTTGGCATTCCCTAACCTGGAGGGATACTACCAAGGCATCGTTGTGAGGATGCTGCACCATCTCAAGGTCGGCTTCAGTAAAGGACACTACTGGACCTTCGTACTCTTCTGCCCGATGTCTCTTCTCCCCGACTTGGTAGACATGCTGTAGGTGTTTTACCTTCTGGGTCTCCCCCCGAATCTCGTTTTCGTTGACCTTCGAGTGAATTACATTAATCACCCGAGGTCCTTGTAGACGTCCCCGAACGTCCTGGGAGGGAAATCCGGTTTTGTTCATTGGGCTCACTACAGTTCGGACTCAAAATTCACGGTCCTGTATCTAATCTCGCAGAGTGCAATGCAAGACCGATGAATCATCAAAGAGTCCAAATCTAGCAAATCGTTTTGGAAAACAGATTTTTAGAAAGAAGTGCCAAACATGGACTGTTTTTCCAGATATAGAGTCGCCACCTAAATATTTTATTTTGGGGGAATTTAGGAATCCCTGACTCGTGTCGAAGGCCACGTGTCCGTCATCACCAAAGTTGCCTCGGCTCGGGAACTGGGGTACGATTGGGGAAGGTCACTTCGTGAGCACCCCCGCTCGCCCGATTAAAGATCGGCCTCTACTAACCATGATATCGAGTTTTGAAAGCATTATGCATTCTTATTCCGGTTATTAGCCTAGATTTACTACGTGATGCTCACAGCATACAAGTACAGACTGGATTGCCTGAATTGGAACAACACATCTCATGTTTGTTTATTTTGAAAATGGTTTGATGGTGCTACCCGCAAGTAGGCTAAGACGTGGATTTGCCACCCTCGGGTGGGCTTAGAAAACGTGATGGGTTGCCACTCTCAAGTGGGCTTAAAACTCACAGTCAATGCATTATTCCAATTTAGATAATCCAACATTCACCCACAGGCATTCAGGCATGTATATCACATAAGCACATAGCCTCATGATAAGCATGCTATCATGGCAGTCACTCACACACATGCAAGGATGCTAAAGCATAAACACTTACCGAGTACTCCAAGCCAAAACAGAAGTTATGTTAGAAATCCATGCATGATCCTAACTATGCTGAAAGCCTAATGCAACACAAGCAAAATGCAATTTATAGTAGGCTCGGCTATTCTAACTATGGCATGTGAAATGCTACAACTAACAAGTATTCAACTCGGAATTGAAATACAATGCAGTTAGTATGATGCGCCGAGCCCGGTGCATGCAAGACAGATGAATGAATGCAAACATGCTATCATAAGTATGCTAATTGAAACATGCCCTAAACTAACCATCATAAGCTGGTAAATAAAAGGGAGAAAGACGTGGGATTGGAAGACATACATCACACACACGCAGACTTATTACAACAATTGGCCCTCTCTCGGAGGGTTTGAAAGAATATTACACAACCAAAATAAATAATGAATTATAACACAATACTAATTACTTAACAAATGAATTAGGTAAGCAAAGTAAACTAGCATGCTATGCTCCGTGCAATGGACTGCCTCAGCTCTGTTCCGAATGATGAATGATGCATGCATACTCGGATCGCCTTGTTGGGAAATTCCATCGCGACGCCTCGCCTCGCCTCGCCTCGCCTTTGTTTGCAATTGATCTCAGAAACTTGCACAAAGCTCCAGAAGGCTGAAACTCCGCCTTGGGAAGGCCACCAACCAGTTATTAGCATGGGAGACCCCCTGCCGACCACCCTTTGTGGTGGAGACCAAGAAGGGTGGTCGGCCTACCAGAAAATCTGGTCGGCCGACCAGTTTCCACCTCTAGTTTCTGGTTTTTTTGCAACAAAGGCAAGAGAGAGAAAAGGCAATGTATTTTCAACAAATGTGTGCATGACCACTCTCCCCGTCCTTGCACAGGCTCAAGGGAGTGTAGTCCTCGATCCTTGTGCCACCAATCACGCATCTCGATGCATGATTGGCCGAGAAGTCGAATAACATGACTCGATGTGAAATGAATGCACATGTAAGCAAGTAAAGCCATCAACTCTATCATGGACAGTCAAGAGTGTCGGCGACCGAGAATCGAGGCACGTTTCGTCACTTAGAGTACGAAACGTCCCTCGTTTCCCGTATTCGGACTAAACCCTACTTCAAACACAAAGCAATGAGATGGCATACACAATGCGACTAACATGCAACCTAGCATACGCAATTCTATAGGCTAAAATGGCATACACAATGCACGTGACATAACATGGCATACACAATGCACTTACGAAGACTATCATACGCACATGAACTAAATGGCATATACAAATGCAAGATAGACTTACACCAATATGAGTGGACCTCAGCCACACTCACATCAGTGGCCATATGATGGCAATGAGACAACCGAAATACATGCAAACATGCACGGATGCAAAGGACCGATCCTAAGGCACAACATGCAACTCTAACTAAGCATGAAAAAGGATGAAGTATGGCATGCAAACAGACATTCTCCAGCTCTGAAACATAATGTACAATGGTGCCGAATCATGCAAATATGTCACACAATGCATGCAAGATGGCTCGAATATCGAAACTAGTGAAGCGGGTTACACTAGAGGTACACAAAGCAATGTATAAATGGAAAAACCAGTCCCAAACAGACCCTAGGCAAGTCTGAAATAGTGGGAAAATAGCCCAAAATGATGACTCAACATGCAAAGAAACGAAACTCATGCAATGGCCCGAAAATGAGGCATTTATGCACAACTCTCAAACACGTTTAAAGAGTGGAAATCATGGGAATATGACATTCATATAAGCTCTGAAATATGATGTATAATGACCCCAAAGCATGAAAACACCTCTGTATATGCATGCGATAGACCTCAAATCTCAAAGCTAGGCATGGATATTGAACTACAAGCATGCAAAACAAGTATCATTCGACCATGAGACCCAAAACCAGAGTTAAGGCAATCCAAAACATGCACAAAATCAGTTTAAGGCATGGCCTAAAAGTGCTAACATGAAAGGCCAAAACAACATGCAACATAGGCTAATAAGCATGGTTTACACTACATGTATATGAAGCACATGAGGGGCCACCAAACCAGCCAAAAACAGAAACATGGCATGCCAAAATATGACCAAAAACCCACTGAAACTCAGTCAACACACGTTAGAATGAAGTGTTCCTTTGAAAGGCCAATGAGAGGGTTGTTCTACACATGTATGATGGACACACAAAATGGAAAAACTACCTCTGGATAGAGGTTATGAGGGCACTAAAACTCACTAAAAAGGGCCTAAAATGAGTCTAGGAAGCATGCAACTAAAGGCCCCTTTGGAAGGCCTTGAAGACGATTACTCTAGACGATTACTCTACACATGCATAATAGACATTAAACATGGAAAAAAGGGCTCTAGATAGAGCCTATGTAGGTCACAAAACTCACAAAAAGTGGCCTGAAACATGGCTTTGAAACATGCAAATAAGGGCTCCTTTGTAAGGCCAACAAAGCTAGTAAACAAAACAAGGGGTGAGAGGGTCACGCCTCTCTGATTTTGAGACTCAAAAACACATGTTAGCCACTGAAAATCTTCTTTATTTTAGTGGCTAAAAGGCCAAACCAAGGCCAACACAAATGCTCTAATGCATAGCTCAAAACAAGAGGAAATGAAGCATGCAAGGGGGTAGATGACCCCCAACAGAAAAATGGCCTTAAACAAACATGTTTAGAAGCTCAAAAAAAGACTTTTTTCAGTTTATGACAAATCCCAAATATGCTTGCAAACTAGGCTAAGATATGGATCAAAATAATGCTCAAAAGAGGGAAAAATGATTACCCTTGGAGACCAGTAAAAACCAGCAGCCTCTGGACCCAAAAACCCAACCTTGAACCTCTGAAAATACCCTCCAAGGGTCTTAGGTCGATGATGGAAGGTTTATGCTATGGAGTTGTGTGCAAAGGGGCCAAGAACCAAGCAATTTAGAGCTCAAAAGAGAGAGATATATTGTTTAGCTCTAACAAAAATCTGAACCCTTGCAAATGGAGAGGGAAGGCTTCCTTTATTGAGAGGAGAGGCAAAAGCTTCTCCAAGAAGCTTCAAAGCTAAGTTAAACACATGTATGGAGGATGTAGCAAATGCCTTCCAGCTGGCACAGCTGGAACACAATCGTTGAGACAAACAAGGACAGAGTAGGCCGACCAGTTCAAGTGGTCGGCCGACCACTTGACCTGGTCGGCCGACCAGGTCAAAAGGGTAAAGGTGGTTGGCCACCCCCTATGATGAAGCCCCAGAAGTTATCTTTCCAATGGCACAAACCTTGCATTAAAATTCCATCTGTGCAAAAAGTTATGCTAGTTTTGGTGAAGCCGCGCAGATTCGGTCCAACCGGATTTATGCCCTACTTCTACCAACCATATCTCTCCCGTCCGGACTTGGCTTTAGGAGATTCTTTAGTGCAAAATGAAGCCCCGGTAGTCTTGTTTCCAACGGTGGTGGCCTCATAGCTTAAATCCAAGTATATAGACAAATAAGCCTGATTTAGCGAGGACCGCACGACTCTTTCTTAGCGATTCATGCCCATCCTCTTCCTCAACTAGGTTTCTTCTCTCCACTCTTCTTTTCTTCAACTCCAAACCCCCGAACCCGTTGTTTTGAAATATTTTTCAAAGATCTCATCTCTCTTTCGTTCATTTCCACTTTGCCCTTGCTCGATTTACCAAAAAGCGCAACATTTAACAAAATGCGAGCGTCGGAACACCGTAGAACTTTATTTTCAAAACATTTTGAAAAAGAGGGTTTCAAGTCTAAAATCTTTTGATCAAGATTGTTTTGGTCCAAAAAAAGGGGTATGAAGTTGAGATTTGACTCTCTCTTTGCCGAAGAAACTAAACCTTTGCCCTGCACAACTTTCTCCATCAAGTAAATCATCAATAGTGCCCAAGTCTTGAGGGCGGTCAAAAATGGGGTGTCTACAGTTGCCCTTCTTTGACAGAACTCGGAAGTCAAGAAGTGACGGGAGTGAATGTCAAAGCCCAGAGACGACCCATTTTTAACAAGGCCGAAGACTTGGACAAACAAACAAAGTACGGATAAATAATTGGTTACGCTCGCAGGCTGCCTACGTATCCCTTTGCTAGGAATTAAACCAGCGTAGTTCAGGGACAGGATGCAAAATGTTATGCAGGAAGATTTTGATAATTGGACTTACACGTTATGCGAAGCCAGTTTGAAAATTGGATTTATACGCTACGCGAAGCCGGTTTGATAATTGGACTTATACGCTGCGCAAAGCTGGTTTGATAATTCAGGATTTATGCAATGCAATGCAATGCTATGTAATAGCTAAAATGCAATGTAATAGCTAGGAAATGAAGGTACCTTACAGGGGCAATTGGCAATGACGTACCTTATGCTACTGGGGATCTCTAGCTTCTTCTTGGTTAAACCACAGGTACTACTTTTCTCCCTGACTATGGTCGTAGCTTTCTCTATTCTTCAACAGGGTGACAAACTAGGTTGGTTCAGTATCTAGAATTGAGATGCATACACATGCTATCTCAATCTATGGGACTGCCATACAGATTTCAAGCCGAGGATATACCTCTGGGTATTTAAACCAGACTTTAGTCTCGGAAATCCTGAACCTTTGCATTCTAGGAAAGAGCCATTCAAACTCTAGTTTCCACCGTCTCAGTTGGTCTCCTAGGAACTCACCGCAAACATAGGCAGGTGGCTATACCAGACCACCGGAAGTCGTTCGGGCACAACAAACACCAAAGGAATTGCACCTTTAGAAGATTTAAGGTCTCCTATACCAAAGGATTTAAGATATCCTAGACCAGAAAGTGCACAAGACAGTGCGAATGATACACAAATATAATGTGCACAAGACAGTGCGATGCAGAGCGAATGCACAAAACAGTGCTAAACAGATGCACAAAATAGTGCGATGCTAAAGGTGTACAAAACAGTATGAGTAGGGTGAATGCACCAAACAGTGCGATACAGATAAGGTGCGCAAGATAGTGCGATGCAATGCACTAACAAGTGCAGGTAAGGTGCGCAAGATAGCGCGATGCAATGCACTAACAAGTGTGGAGAGGTGCGCAAAATAGTGTGATGTGATATGCAAAGCACAAGACATTGCGATTGAGGTGCGCAAAATAGCGCGAATGAATGCAATGCATAGGATAGTGCGATGCGCAAAATAGCACGAATGTAAACTGCACAAAACAGTGCGATTGAGGTGCGCAAAATAGTGCGAATGATAAACTGCACAAAACAGTGCGATGCGCAAAATAGTGCGAATGTAAACTGCACAAAACAGTGCGATACGCAAAACAGCGCGAATGTAAACTGCACTAAATAGTGCGATATGCTAAACAGCGCGAGTGATTTGAAATGCACTAAACAGTGCGATACACTAAACAGCGCGAGTGATATGCAATGCACAAGATAGTGTGAGTGAGATACAACCACAAAATGCACAAGACAGTGCTAGTGAGATACAAAGTGTAAGTGCACAGGACAGTGCGATAAAATGCATCTTCTATGCAAGTATGGGGGCATTTTCTACGCAACAGATACGAGCATTTTCTATGCAAGTATGGAAGAACATTCTATGCAATATTGAAAGCATATTCTATGTATGAGACCAGCAAAACATATTCTATGCAGAATCGAAAGCAAGCATATTCTAT
Source organism: Camellia sinensis (assembly GCF_004153795.1). Classification (NCBI taxonomy): domain Eukaryota; kingdom Viridiplantae; phylum Streptophyta; class Magnoliopsida; order Ericales; family Theaceae; genus Camellia; species Camellia sinensis. Next base: position 450 of record NW_021026808.1, on the reverse strand, counting down.
GCATGAATCATAACGATGCGTGGCACGCATGCAACAACAGTGTATATGAAAGTTCACATTCTATGCAATAGAGGAGCATCAAATATGTACTCTGGTGCTCTAATTTGCCTCTTAGAGGACTTCGCAACACACTCAGCTAAAAAAGGGCACACGCTGTTCATATTGGCGAGAGATAACATCTGCATATGAAACCCTCGAGTGCTGCTTGGACAACCATTCTGACTTGAAGCAGGCTTACACTTGGGGTCGAGATACACTCATACTCCAGAGAAACGGCGAGGCCTGAGAAGGTGCACCTGGAATGCAGTCTCAGATTTTGCTAAAGTTGAAACATGCTAAGATACTCCAAATTTTCCCTCTTTTCTTTTGCTTTGCAGTCCGGAACCTAAATAACTTCAGATAGGCCCTTGTTTTACTATTCTGACATGACCTGGGTTGAACCCTGCGGCT
>NW_021026806.1:2101273-2157737 GCF_004153795.1 Camellia sinensis | reverse complement strand
GGAGGCTGAGGTTCCAAAGAGTGTGTTTGAAGTTTTGGTGTAGATTTCAAGCCCAAAGGAGGCCATTGGAGCCCATTGTTGAAGAGGACTACAAGGTAAACGAAAACTTCACTTTATTCCCCATTTTTGCATTGGACTTTCTACTAATTCTTAGAGCTGTTTTGTGATTATTGTATAACATTAAAAGTTTCTGTTTTAAGCCCTCTTATGTTTTATTAAGAGTGTTTTGTTTTTGAGGGTGTGACCACCCTTAGGCCTTCAAAAAGGCCTCTTTTGAGCATTTTGTTATGCTCCGGGACCATTTGGTGTTGATCCTCCTCCACCACTGACAATCTTGAGGGATTTCGAGGTGAGAGATGAGCTTGCCTTGAAGTCCTCAAGAAGGAGAGGGCCACCCCCTCTCCCTTGTTGTCCTTGAAAAGGGCATATTTTGGGCCTCCTAAGAAGCCCTATGTTTAGTGTGTTTGAGCATTGCTTGTGTTTTTCATGCTTATATATCCATAATATAACATTGATTTCAAGTTGGTTTTGGAACTTCATGCATGCTTAGCATAGTTGCCATGTAATGCCTTATTTGTGCCTTAACATGTTCTTAGGTTGTAGCCTTGGTTGGAGCATGTTTTTGGCTTAGTCTTGTGAAGATTATGTGCTTTATCTTAACATGTTTTAGCTCTGTCCTAGTCGTTGGGATTGAATCTTTGCATGCTTTGACATAGCCTCCTTTGTAATTTGGCTTGTTGGCCTGAATATATGCATGTTGTAGCATGCCCATCTTGCGTTGTTTTTGATGATTTGATTCATCCTAACATGCCCCATTTCAGGTCCCATTTACCATGCTTGTTTTGATTGCTTGCATGTCTTCTTTAATGCTTTAAAGCATGTGTTGCAATGCTCCATGTTTTGGTCATGTGTATGCCTTTGTATTTTGGGCCATTAAGATGCCATCTAATTAGTTCTTTAGCTTTGTTTTAACATGCTAAACCTCTTATTTTTGGTCCTCTTTGCATCCTTGTTTGGTCTTTGTTAAGTGTAGTTCAATGCCTCATGGGTTTGGCTCTGAACCTCCTAGGCCTTCTGGTGCACTGCTTGGCTTGATTGTTGCTTGGTTTGGCACCAGTACTAGCATGATTTTTAGAACTTATAATGCATCGCCTAATTGCTCTTGTTTGTCCTTTTCAATATGCTTGAATTGTTGCTTGATTTGTGCCTCAGTGTTTTGCTTCTTATGTGCATGTGTGTGTGCATTGCCATTTAGCCCTCATTTCCATAGCATTTTGGCTGCTGTTTTAGCCTATTTTTAGAGTTGCTAATATTCATGTTTAAGTCCACTTTCGCTGGCCATTAGTTTGCATTGCCATTGTATTGCTTGTTGATGCTTTGCGTAAGTGCCCTTGCCATACATGTTGCATTCCTAGCTTGTATGCTAGGTTGCATTGCATCTTGCATGCATGCCTTGTCCTGATTTTGGGATGCGGAATAGGGCCTTGTTTGTTTGATTGGTTTGCATTGCATTTGAAACAAGTTGCATTACCTTGGTTCTTTGGGCCATCATGCATGGAAATGCGTGATTGGTGTCCGAGAACCAAGGCCACATGTCCCTTTGGTTCATCACCAAATGATAAGAGACATGGTTGGTGCATACATGCCTTGAATTATATGCTGCCATGCCTTGTTTTGCCCCTCTGTTGCTGTGAGTTGCAGGTTCTGCAGGAATACTCTGGACCGGCAGTGTAATTGCCGACCGGCACTATTTCTCTGCCGGACAGACCATATTTTGTGCGCATGGCCATACTACACTGCGGTGGAAGTTTAATTCAGTCGGTGGTACTCCTCTCTGTCCAAAGGATCAGTCCTGAGACTTTGACAGGCCTCCAGAGGAGAAAGGAGGAAAACAGAGGCAACTTTGTGCATGGCGGCGCGTTCCCCGGGGCGTTTTCCTGCTTTAATTAAATTTATTTAGTTGTTAATTAAATTAGATTAATTTGTAATATTAATTAGCTTGCGTAGTTTAATTAATTTGTAATATTTTATTTTGGTCCCTCCGCAGCGAGGGCAAATCTTTAATTAATTTGGGGTTCTTCCAATCCCCACTTCTCTTCCCTTTACTTACCCGCTTTGATGGTTAGTATTCGAGGCACGTTTAATTTAGATACCTTATGCTGTGCATGTGTGCATCCATGCATTTGTACTACATGCATCTAGGCGCTCGCGTACATCACGCCTAACTGCATTCGTATTTTCAAAACAAAAAGTGAATATGTGATAATTGTGCATTTTTCACATGACATGTTTAGGCCATATCCGAGCCTATTCTAGCAACATTTTGTTTATGCCCGACGCATAGGCACTAACATGACTTGATCATCGCATGTTCGCTAACAAGTTTTGTTTTGGCATGGAAGATAGCTATGTAAGTATTTTAAAAGCTTAAGGCACTCACGTGATGCTGTGGAATGCTACCATGACAGCATCTTAACATGTGGCTAGATGCTTATATGTTAAACTGTTGTTGAATTGCCTGTGGGTGAAGTTGGATTGTGTGATTGAAGACTCATTTGAAATCCGCATTTTAAAGGGCCTACTTGCGAGTTAGCCAAATTACAAAGCATTTTCGAACCAGACGGATATGCCATGTTTTATTCCAAATTAGCAATCTAGTCTATATATGTTTGCTGTGTGCGCATAACATAGTATATTCTAGGCTGATATCGGAATTAAGACACGTAAAGTTTTTCAAAAACGGATATCACGGTTAGTAGAGCTGGTCTTCGGACCGGGCGAAGGGGTGCTCATAGTCTGACTTCCCCGATCGTACCCAAGCTCCCGAGCGAGACCAAACTCCGGTGATGAACGACATGTGGCCTTCGTTCAACCGAGTCGGGTTCCTAAATTCCCCATTTTAAAAAATATTTTAGGTGGGCGGACTCTGTATTCTGGCGAAAGCCAGTCCATGTTTTGGCACTTACTTTTTCCAAAAAATCTGGTTTCCTCAAACGACTTTGCCAGATTTGGACTCTTTGGTTTCAGATTAAGAAAGCCGCGAAACATTCGCGAGTCCGACGTGCTCAAGTAGGCATGACCTCGCCGGGGGCGCGTCTACCAAGTTGCTCGGCTCCGCAGACTCGCGCTCACGCATTTGGGGAGGTCTGCTATGGAGCACCCCCTCTCGCCCGATCCGAAGATCGGCCTCTAACTAACCGTTGATATCTGATTTTGAAAACGTTATGTGTTCTTATTCCGATATAAGCTAGTAATTACTACGTTAATGCACCAACAAACAAGTATAGACCAAATCACCTGAATTGGAACGAAGCATTGGCATTTACGTTTTGTTTTTAAAAAAACAGTTTGGAAATTTGCTACTCGCAAGTAGGCTAAAGCACGGATTTCAACGAGTTGTTCCAACTCAAACAATCCAACCCTTCACCCACAGCATTCAAGCAGTTTATATCACATAAGCATCTAGCCCTCATGGTAACATGCTATCATGTTAACGTTCACACTCATGTGAGATGCAAAGCCGTAAAGAAGCTCACCTAGTTACTCCGTTTGCCAAAACAAGAACATGTTAGCAATCATGCATGATCCAAGTCCATGTTTAAATGCCAACGAACGCATTACGAAATGTCACTAGAGTAGCTCGGCTAGTCTATAAAATGATATGTGAAAATTGCCACAAGTAGCATGTTAATTTCAAATTAGTTTGAAATACTTATGCAGTTAGTATGATGTAACCGAGCTTGGTGCATGCAAGACTAATGAATGATGCACGGCATGCATAACATTAAGTATGCTAAAGTAAACATGTCCTAATACTAACCATCAAAAGCAGGTAAGTAGAAGGGGGAAAGAAAATGGGGGCTTGGAAGACATGCCACACACGCACCCACCTTATTATAGATTGCCCTCGCTCGGGAGGGACCGAAAAGAATTAATACAAGTAATTAACTACAAAGCAATTAAATATTACAAATCAATTTAATTAATTAACAAAATTGACTAATCTAATGAAAGCAGTAATATCCGGGAAGAGGGCCCAATGACCAATGCGCGCTCGGTTCCATCAGAAAGTCACTGCATGCACAAGTTGCCTCCTGCTTTGATGTTCTGGTTCTCTGAAAATTTGCACAACTCCAAGGTTTTCTTCTTCTGAGTGTTGTGGAAACACCACCGCTGAGTGGGATCATCACCGGCCATTTTGAGTGGTCATTCAGACCATCCGTTGAGCTCTCGGCCAAAATATTTGGGTCGATCAAGGGCAGTATATATTGGCCGGCCAGGCCAAAACTTCCTGTAGAAAACCTGTTTGACAGCAGTGATGGGGCAGGCAAGGCATGGCAATGCGTTTCAAGCAATGTAGCACCAACCACACTCTTTATCATATTTATGACTCCAAAGGAGGATGCGGCCTCGTTCTCGGGCCACCAATCACGCATTTCCATGCATGATGCCCAAGGGGACCCAAGTATGCATTTTGATTCAAATTGCAATGCCACACACACAAACAAAGGACCCAATTCTCATCACTAGATCAAGGGGACAAGGCATGCTGCTAGATGGAATGCAACCTAGGGCACGCAAATAGTATGCTATTATGTTATGGAGGGAGCATGCAAACATGCATGTTACAACTAGAGTACGCAACCTAAGCAAACAATGCAAATAAGCATGTCACAATTATGCAAGCTAATGAAGCTTGCGAGATGTGATCTAATCATGCAAGTGTGCCCAAGACATGCGAAACATTGCTTAGCAACTTGACCAATGAATGCATGCCAAATGCAAGCTGATTTTCAAGCATGCGATACATGTAACCAAGACATGTAACGTGGATTAATGCAACAACATTTGAATAGCATGCAAAAGATGAACTTTAAAACTGAAATTAAAGGCAGCTCTCAACTAGGCCCAAAACAATGGCTAACATCTCAAGAATGGGAGCCAAAACACATACAATAGGCATGCATGTAAGGTCCAACACTTTAGGCACTAGAGAACAAATTTTAAGCCACACTTAAAAGGAGTAACAAACATGGGGCATATTGGCATGGCCAATGTAAGCTCTGCAAATTCATTGTTAATAATGTGCCCACAACAAGCAAAACAGGTAAGCATTGCATGCCGACAATTGGTCCAAGATTCAAGCAAGCCCAAGGGGATGAACTTACACTTTAATGCAACCACACATTGGCATGGAATTAAGTTGACCAAAACCAGAGTTTTAGCATGCTAAAAACAAAGCCAAAAGACCACTTTAGATGGCATCTAAATGACTTACACATGGAAGCATACACAATGACCAAACATGGAGCATACAAACAACTCTTAAAGCATCAAAGGAGCATTAAATGCAAAAGCATACAAGGCATGCTAAGAGGACTAAAATGATGCTATAAGTGGTGCCAAACCACTGAAATAATCAAACAATGCATGCCTCAACACTATCACATACTTAAAGCCTACAAGCTAACAATGCAAAGGAGCTAGCAATACATGTATTAGTTGACCAAAACAACCAAAAAACAGACCTTAAAACATGCAAAACAAGTACGAAAGCTTCACAAAGCTAGGCAAAAGGCATGCTTGAACAAGGGTTAAAACCTAGATGCTGTTAGGCTACAATATGGCATTACAAGGCATGTGTCTATGCAAGCATGTGTACCAAAACCAACTAAAATACATGGAGCATTCAATATTTTTATCGACTCAACTTAATTGAAGCAATTGTAAATTTCAGCTATATGTGCATGGTGAGACTCATAATGATGTCTTAGAAATCACAGTAATAAATGACTGCTATCTTAGGAATGTCATAATAGATACTCTCGTAATAGCTCTCGCTTTTTCAAGGACAAACAGAGGGTGTGATTTAGGAGGCTTTGGATGTGTCGCTCTCTTCGCACTTCCCCCCTCATGGATCATACGAAGCACCATCTGCTCACTCCTCGGTCACGAACTCCCTCATTTGTGATGTTGTTCTCAGTGTTTGGTGAGGGTTTGAAGAGTTCCAAACGAGCGAACCATTTTGGGTCCGGTGCGGATGGCACGCCTCCTCAATCACAAAAAAATGAGTCACCATAATGAGAGGATACTACAGAAGGGCGCTAAAGCAAAGGCATGGTCTAGAGGGGGCCTGGATCGTTCACTATAAATTAGACAATGGATGCCCACAAGCTCTCTACCAACTACTACTCTATAATCAAAGCTAAAATGTGTAGACGCACTAAAAATCAAACTTTTATATAGTGTACACAAAGCTCAAAAAATAGAGTGCAAGGTAAGGAAAAAATGCAATGCCAAAAAATAGAATAAAGCGGACAAGTTTCTTACCCTTGTAGGACCCTCTCACCATGTGACCAGGCTGGTTCTTCAATTCTCAACCAGCTCCACAACTCCAAAACAAACCCTCAAGGGCCTCAGCTCCAGAAAAGGTTGATGGGGGGTGTTCATGTGTGCAAAAAACTTAAGACAAAAACAACACAATACACAAAGAAGAAGAGAGATAGAGATGCAAGATATCATGAACCCTAACTCCTAAAACTCAAAACCTCTTGAAAAATTTGTCTAAATTGTTCAACCCCTGAACAAGACTGAGAGAGTTCTTTTGTAGACAAAATGGCCTTTGTAAAGCTTCCAAAGGAAGCTAACAAGAGGGCAACCTCTGTACACGTTATGGAGGGGTACAGTTGTATGCCACTGCCAAAAATATCTAACAAAGCAGATGCACTATAGTCGGCCACGCAAAAATGCAATGACCAAAAAAGATAGCCGACTAGCCATTTCTATAGTTGCCGGCCGGCCAAAACATTTGCCGGTGCCAAACAAAACACAAGCCGGTGGCCTCAAGCCATGGCGGTGGAGTTTCGGGGAGGGCTCACAACCATTCCCTTGCCCCTCCAGCAAAGCACAAGTGTTTGTGCAAAACTAGCACAAAACAGTCAGCGAGAGATCCTGAGCAAGGCGCGTAAGCCAAAGACCTCGGGGAACTCAAGGACAAACACAAACTGGATGAATCACGAGTGTTCAAAGCGGTATGTCCAATCTTGAGGACGGTTCAAAAATGAGACGGTGTCTACAGTTGCCCCTCTTTGACAAAACTCGAAAGTCATAACGATGACGGGAGGGAATGTCAAAAGCCCGAGGTACGACTCCATTTTTGACCAAGGCCGAAGACTTAGACAAACATGCAAGACAAAACGATGCGCCCGAAGGTAGGGGCAAAAGCAAGACAATGCACCAAAGCCGAACATAGCTTGATTGATCATGCAAAAGAAAGCTGTAACGAAGCATAATAATCCAACAATTTTAGGCTAGCATACACCGAACTACACTACAATGAAGAAAGGATGTAAGAGAATTATGCAATTCTCAATATGTCTCACGCAGAGGATGCAATACCTGTTTGGTTTGTCTAGTTGCACTAGCCTCAAATAAACCGTACATACAATATCGTGCCTGCAAAGAAAGCAACTTAACAGGTACGATATCGTTAGCAACATGCATAACATGCAAAATGAATGCAAAATGATATGTAATATATACAAAACTATGTATAAATAATGCAAATGAAAATGCAATGCAATTGGATCATGATCCGATCATGAGTGGTTCAAAACCACACAAATGTCAAATAGATTGATGGAGGTAACAAGTCCGTCTACCATAGCAAAGGTCACACAAAACTATGAGTGACGTAGACGGACACAAGAACAAGTAATTGGGTGGAATGACATAAGTGGGGAATGATCCGCTAACGAAAGAACATGATCCTAATGCAGGATGCAAAAATTACACCACAATTTAATATGTATGATGGATATGGCACGCAGGCCAAACCAAATGCCTTCAGAGTAACTTTGAAGGCATTTGTTACCACCTTCCAAGACAAGTTCCTACCATCCATAGTGATGGAGAAGTTGATGAAGCAATTCATGAAGCTCAAGTAATTGAGCACACCAATTTCGAGGCAGCATTTACTAGCCTTTTGAGGTTCGCGCCTGAACTTGTGGCGATAGAAGAATGTCATTGCACCAAGTTTGAGAAGATATTGATGGCTGGACTCCTTTTCAAGGTTGCCTGTTTTATGATTCGAGATTACGGGTGTCTTGTTGAATCGGCAGCCCATTTGGAAGTGGTTATAAAAATAGAGGAGGAGCGTATGTGAGGCTCTAGATGAAGGAGGCAAGAGTTTCAGAGCAATGCGAAGGATAGCAAGAGGCAGAGGGGTTCTACCCTACAGTAGTCCCTGGTTCAACAGTCTAGATCCATCTTTCTTATGTCGAGTTCTATTTCAAGAAGAGGTAACTAGGGTGGATTCACGTGCTTCAAGTGTGGCCAGTTGGGCCACAAGTCCCTGACTTGCCTATAGAAAGGAGGAAGGAAATAACCAGCACAGTCTTTCATTCGTTCTCAGAGTGAAAGCCAAGGGAGAGGGCAACCGCCTACCTCTTATTAGTGTGGGTAGGCTGGGCATTTGAGGAGGTTTTTCCCTCAGTCAGGTGGCACATCTAGTGCGTTTGGCTCGAGACAGACACCAAGTCATATGCCGCCTCAATCAGTCCAGGCCTCAAGGGCTAATCAAGAAGCCACTTCAGCTAAGTCCGTGCATTAGGCCTATGTTCTGAGGAGTGAGCAAGTAGATTAGAGACCTCCTAGGCATGTGCATGTTGTTACAATGCCAGATCAGTTCTCGGTACCTCCTGTTATGAGAGGTATCTTCCTATTATTCAATTCTATAGCCAATGTGTTGATAGATATTGGTGCATCTCGCTGCTTCATATTGTCTTCTTTCGTATCTACTTTGTATTTGAAGTTTGATGAGTTGGAGTCTCCTCTATTTGTCGAGAAACCTATTGAGGGTAAGGTGGTATTGGGTCGAGTATGACGCTCTTGTGAGATTATGGTTGTAGATCGACAACTGTGATAACCCTACCCCATGTTATGATAATTGATCTTAATTATGATTGTGATCATATGCTTGTTATGATTTTGAATGATAATTACATGATCATATGTATTTTTGAAATTCTATATGTTCATCGTAGGAAAATCTGTTGGATTTTCTGCTTTAGAATTTAAATTGAGGCCGTAGAGTCGTCAGAAACTGAAATTGACTGTCTCTGTGATTAGCGTAATTTTTAGAGCATACGGTGAAATTTGATTAGAAATTGATTCAGATTAAAATAATTAGCTTTAATAAAAAATTGATTAGGCAAATATGTATAATGGCCTATTTACACTTATGAGCATTATTTTTGAGCTCATTTCTCTCCTTTGGCTAAGATTACTCTAGAGAGAGAGAGTGAAGGCAATTGAAGAATTGAACGAGAAGCTTGAAGATTTTAAAGATTAACTTAAGATTTAACTACATTTGTGAGGATTGGAGCCTTTAGGTGAGTAATTGAGTTCAACTTCATGAAACTATGTTCATAAATAAGTGAATTCAAGCAATATATGTAATTGAGGGCAAGAATTGAGTTGATGATGATGAAATTGAAGTCTATATGCACATGCATGTATAGAATTGTCATGAATTGCCATGAATTTGCATAATCAAGCATGAGACATGTTGAACATGATGAATTGAGTACCAAATTTCACATGCATGGATAATTTTCATGAGTTTCATGATTATAAGTATCATTTGTACCATTTGAAATAGAATTGGAAACAAAAATTAACATGCATGCATAATTGATGAAGACGTGAAGCTTGTGTGAGGTTGAATGCATGAGTTTTGAAACTTATGAAGAGAATTCAAAATGATTTTTGGAAATGGACCATGCTTTTGAACAATTGGTCTCATATTTCTTATGTCCTCATGTTATATAATGTGTTCCCATGTTTTTGAACCAAAAACATGAGTTTTGGGCCTTTGAGCACCAAGTTTGAGCTTCAAGAACAATTCTGGAAATTCCAGAATTCGTCATGTCCGCTCGAACGGGGAAATCGCCACTCTAGCATAAAATTCTTGCTCCCAAAACTTTTGCAGACATTGATTTCCGCTCTAGTGGGGAGAGTTACGCTCGAGCACCAAGTCACATGTTTTGGCTCTCAACTCGAGCGTCCGAAGTCACGTTCAAGCACAAAAATGAGGCAACCAATACTTTTGCAGACCAAAGGGGTCCGCTTGAGTGGAGAGCCCTGTTTCAGAAATTTTGAAAAGATGATTTTATGTTTTGATTTCCGTTCTCTTTCATTTCTAAGCACTCTTAGGCATACATTGAGCATTGTAAATGGACTAAGAAAATAAGAAGCAGCCCTAAGAAGAATGTATGACTTAAGAACAGATTGAATCGCTTGTGACCCATTATGTTTATGAAATGTGTAGGGTCAAGTGCAAGGACAAATCATCCGGAAGATCACTGTGAGTAATATCTTAGTAAAGATGGTTTGAAGTATGCTACTTGTCCAAATGCTTATTTCTATATGAGTATCATGAGTTTGTTAATTTCAATTGTGGACAAGTATTGGTTATGCCATATGATTGAATAAGGTCGTTGGGTTACAATTATGATTATGATCTGATTATGATCCCAAGTGCGATTTCGCAGTACATGAATGATTAGGCTGAAGGCCGTTTGATTGAAATGATTGGGCCGAAGGCCATTTGACAGAAATGATTGGGCCGAAGGCCGTTGGATATAAATGATTGGGCCAAAGGCCGTTTGATAGGAATGATTGGGCCAAAGACTGTTTGATATGAATGATTGGGCCAAAGGCTGTCTGATACATTTGGGCCTAAGGTCGTTTGATGCATTAGATAGAAATGTGGATGGGCATAGGGCCATTTGATATGTTCGATGACAAATTTTCATTCATGTAACTTACTTATTTCATATTATTCACTGGGCTTTTGCTCATTCTCATTCATGTGTGTGTAGGTGAGCAAAGAGGCGTCCAAACCCAGCCCCTATGAAGACTATGAGAGGAAGTCAAGTTTTAGAGGAGTCAGCCCAAATGTCTCATGCACGAGACTCGTTTTGCCCCTTTGTTCTTTTGTTATTTCTTTTTGCTATTTTGGCGAAAACGTTGGATCATCTTTGCGTATAAGTTTTATTTAGCTGACTACATAACTGAAAGTTCCTGGATATAGATTAACTCTATTGGTATGTGTGAGTTATTATGAAATACTTTTGGAATGATTTTGCTATACCATGTAAGCAGCTCTATGGACAAAGTTTCTAAGTTTGCTTCCATTTTGGCCCCTTAACTCTGTTGATATATGTTTAAGCATTGTTTGAAGTCATAGATAATCTCTTGATTATTGGCCGGTTATGACCATAACCCATAGGGGCGGGTTCAGGTCATGACATAGTGGTATCAGAGCACGAGTTAATAACTCACACACTTGTCCAAATGAGCAATAAGCATCTAGAAAAGATCTAGGATGCATTCATGTGATAAGTATGAATCTGGAAGCATCAAGAACATGCTTAAATGCTTCAAAGTGAATGCTTATGTGCTATATGCTTGTGATTTACTTGCATTGCGAATTATTTGAATATGTGTGCTCTTTGGTATATGCATACTTGTGAATCTTTTGTATAAAGAATAATGCAAGTCTAATCAGATAATGGTGAGAACAAGAGGTGATAAAATAGAGAAGTCCTCTACTACCATAATGGATATGATGGAAAGATTGATTCAAGAAATGACAGAAACATTGAGACAACAACAACAGTGGCAACAACAATGGCAACAGCCACACACTCCACCTCTTGCACCACTTGTACCCGATTTGCAAAATGATGACCGGACAATAGCTCTCACCAAAGAGTTCAAGAAGATGAAATCGCCATAGTTTCACTGGGGGTTGGATCTGTTAAAGGCTGAAGCATGGGTCATTGGCATAGAAAAATTGTTTGAAGAGTTTCCTTGTCTATAAACACAGAAAGTGATGCTAGCCACCTTCACACTAGAAGACGAAGCAAGGAGGTGGTGGATGTTAATTCATGAGGATAATAGAAATATAGGCTGGACGCGATTTTTGGAACTTTTCTACAACAAGTACTTTCCGCAATGCGTTCGTGAGTTCATAGAACTCAAGCAAAATAGCAAGACATTTTGAAGGAGGAGTTCAGGATGATATCTTAGAGAAAGTGAATGTAATTAAGCTGGAAACCTACATCGAAGTGTTAGACCGGGCCATAATATCAGAAGCTAACATAGCCAGACAAGCCAAATCAACAACTGACCGAAAAGGTAGTAAAAGACAGGGTTTCTTTTCAAAGAAAAAGTTTTCGAAAAAGCAGAACACGGGCTCCTCAAGTACCTCGAATTCTTCCAGAGACACATCCCCAATGTGCAACCCTCTTTCGTAATATATGCATTTGCATCTAGATTGGGTCGACCACTAGAATCATTGCCATATTTGTTATGTGTATCTGCTCCATCTGGGAAATCTGAGCTGTGTACGTCTGTATGTCGATTTTGTGATATGCGTATTAGGAACGCTACCTTGTATGTAGATTTATTACCCTTGGACTTTAGACATTTTGACGTAATTCTGGGCATGGATTGGCTAACTAAATACTATGCTACCATTGATTGTGTAACGAAACGGGTCATATTTAAACCATCGGGGCAGGAAGAAATTGTGTTTGTGGGTAACAGGGTAGTGCCTCCACCTTATTTGATATCTGCAATGAAAGCATATAAATTGATCAGGAAGGGATGTCGGGGTTATTTGTGTTGTGTACTATCTGAACACCAGATTTGGACTCTTTGGTTCAGATTAAGAACCGTGACACAAATCGAGTCCGAACTGTAGTAGCATGAGGCCCACGGGCGCGTCTACAATAGTATCCCTATTGTTAGCGAGTTTCCAAATGTATTCCCAAATGAATTGCCAGGAGAATTGGTAGATAGGGACATAGAGTTTACTATTGAAGTTGTGCCAAGCACACAGCCCATTTCCAAAACTCCCTACAGAATGGCCACTGTTGAAATGAAAGAACTGAAGGAACAGCTGCAAGACTTTCTTGACAAAGGATTTATCCGACCTAGTACTTCTCCATGGGGTGCACCGGTACTATTTGTGAAAAAAAAGGATGGAACTTTGCACCTATGCATTGACTATCGAGAACTGAACAAGGTGACAATAAAGAATTAATATCCCTTACCTCGTATGGATGATTTGTTTGACTAGTTGCAGGGATCACAAGTGTTTTCCAAAATTGATTTGAGATCTGGGTACCAACAGTTGAAAGTAAAAGCAGAGGATGTTGAGAAAGCTTCTTTTTGGACAAGTTATGACCATTATGAATTTCTTGTTATGCCATTTGGAATGACTAATGCTCCTGCAGCGTTTATGGACATAATGAATCGAGTTTTTAAGACTTACTTTGATGATTTTGTTGTGGTTATTATTGATGATATCTTGATATATCCTAAGAGTAGATTTGAACATGAACAACATCTGAAGACTATTTTGCAAACACTTAGAGAAAAGAAATTATTTGCCAAACTAAAGAAATGTGAATTTTGGTTGCGTGAAGTTATTTTCTTAGGGCATGTTATCAACAATGAGAGAATTTCAGTGGACCCACAGAAGATAGAGGCAATTGTGAATTGGTCTACACCGACGAATGTAACAGAGGTCCGCAATTTCATGGGCCTGGCTGGGTACTATAGAAGGTTTGTGAAAAATTTCTCAAAAATAGCTGTGCCTCTTACCCAACTGACAACGCAAAGGGTAACCATTTGGATGGAATGACGAAAGAGAATCTACCTTTCATGAACTAAAAACGAGACTGACCACTACACCAGTGTTGACATTGCTCACAGGTACGGAAAACTTTGTGATTTTTAGTGATGCATCATATTAGGGTCTGGGTTGCATGTTAATGCAGAATGGGCGAGTAATTACTTATGCCTCCCAGCAGTTAAGGCCACATGAGAAGAACTACCCAACACATGACATAGAATTGGCCGCAGTCGTATTTGCTTTGAAAATCTGGTGGCATTACTTGTATGGGGTAAAGTGCGAAGTCTACACGGATCACAAAGTCTGACGTACTTGTTTACACAGAAAGAGTTAAATATGCGACAGAGAAGATGGCTTGAATTGATAAAAGATTATGATCTTTGGATTCAGTATCACCCAGGAAAAGCCAATACAATTGCTGATGCCTTAAGCAGAAAATTGATGGGGAATCTAGCTTGCCTACTTACTGAACAAAAGGAAATTTTGCTAGATTTTGAGAGAACCGAAATTGAAGTCGTGCTACACGAACAAACTGGGTTAATCACCACCATTTTAGCTGAACCAGCGATAATTATTGAAATTAAGCAAAGGCAAAAAGAGGACGAGTTCCTCAAGAAAGTGATTGATGAATTTGAGGCAAGTCCGAAAGCAGAGTTCAACATTGAAGATGAAGTGTTGAGATTTCAAAACCGAATGTGTGTCCCAAATGTTCTGGAACTAAAGAAGAGAATTCTAGATGAAGCTCACAAGTCAGTATTTGCCATGCATCCAGGCAATAACAAAATGTATCAAGACTTGAAGCAAAGCTATTGGTGGCCCAAAATGAAGAAAGAAATTGCTGAGTATGTGTCCAAGTGCCTTCAATATCAGCAAGTTAAAGCTGAACACCAGAAACCAGGCAGCCTACTTCAGCCTCTCCCTATTCCGGAATGGAAGTGGGAGCATGTGACCATGGACTTTGTTGTTGGTCTACCTCGAACTCCTCAAGGTATGAATTCTATTTGGGTTATAGTTGATAGATTGACTAAATCTGCACATTTTCTACCTGTTACAACTACATTTAATGCTTATAGGCTGGCCACTATATATGTTGATGAGATTGTTCGTTTACACGAAGTTCTGGTATCTATTGTGACGGATAGAGATCCAAAATTTGTATCTAGATTGTGGAAAAGCCTGCAAAGAGCAATGGGAACAGAATTAAGATTCAGTACCGCGTTCCATCCACAAACAGACGGACAACCAGAACGGACCATACAAACCTTGGAAGACATGCTATGAATCTGTGCATTGGATTTTCAAAGGAGTTGGAGATTATTTGCCACTAGCAGAGTTTGCATACAATAACAACTTCCACTCCAGCATTGGTATGGAACCATATGAAGCTTTGTATGGTAGAAGGTGTAGATCACCAATTTGTTAGACAGAAGTCGGGGATAGGGCTTTACTTAGGCCTGAAATTGTGCAAGACACTTCTGAGAAGATCAAAACTATTCAACAAAGGCTCAAAATAGCTCAGAGCCGGCAAAAGAATTATGCGGATGTTCGAAGAAGACCTCTTGAGTATGAGGTTGGAGACCATGTGTTTATTCGTGCGACTCCGATGAAGGGCCAAGTAAGGTTCGGTAAGAAAGGGAAATTGTCACCCCGTCACATTGGACCGTTTCAGATTCTGGAAAGTCCTGGTCCAGTTGCTTATCGAGTTGCTTTACCACCGAGATTTGAACAAATCCATAATGTATTCCATGTATCAATGTTGAGGGGTTATCTTCGAGAGCCATTTCATGTGATTGATTACCACCAGATAGCTCTCGATGAGAATATAGAATACGTAGAATGACCGTAACGAATCATTGATCGGCAAATGAAATAGTTGAGAAACAAGTCCATCCCAATGGTGAAAGTAGAGTGGAAAAAACATTATGGGAGGGACGCTACATGGGAAAAAGAGGATGAGATGCGACTACGCTATCCACATTTATTTCCAGACGAAGGTAAAATAAGTTTGGAGGACCAAACTTCCTAAAGGGGGGAAGATTGTGATAACCCTGCCCCGTGTTATGCTAATTGATCTTAATTATGATTGTGATCATATGCTTGTTATGATTTTAAATGATAATAACATGATCATATGAATTTTTGAATTTCTATCTGTTCATCGTAGGAAAATCTGTTTGATTTTCTGCTTTAGAATTTAAATTGAAGGCTGTAGAGGCGTAAGAAACTTAAATTGACTATGTCTTTGTGATTAGCGTAATTTTTAGAGCCTGTGGTGAAATTTGATTAGAAATTGATTCGGATTAAAATAATTTGATTAATTTAAGCTCAAATAATTAGCCTTAATCAAACATTGATTAGGCAAATATGTATAATGGCCTATTTACACTTATGAGCATTATTTTTGAGCTCACTTATCTCCTTTGGCTGAGATTACTCTAGAGAGAGAGAGGGTCGGTTAGAGAGAGAGAGTGAGTGAAGGCAATTGAAGAATTGAACAAGAAGCTTGAAGATTTTAAAGATTAACTGAAGATTTAACTACATTTGTGAGGATTGGAGCCTCTAGGTGAGTAATTGAGTTCAACTTCGTGAAATTAAGTTCATAAATAAGTGAATTCAAGAAAGATGTGCAATTAAGGGCAAGAATTGAGTTGATCATGATGAAATTGAAGTCTATATGCACATACATGTACAGAATTGTCATGAATTGCCATGAATTTGCATAATCAAGCATGAGACATGTTGAACATGATGAATTGAGTACCAAATTTCACATGCATGCATAATTTTCATGAGTTTCATGATTATAAGTATCATTTGTATCATTTGAAATAGAATTGGAGTAAAAAATTAACATGCATGCATAATTGATGAAGAGATGAAGCTTGTGTGAGGTTGAATGCATGAGTTTTGAAACTTATGAAGATAATTGAAAATGATTTTTGGAAATGGACCATGATTTTGAACAATTGGTCTCACATTGCTTATGTCCTCATGTTATATAATGCGTTCCCATGTTTTTGAACTAAAAACATGATTTTTGGAAGTTTGAGCCTCAAGAACAATTCTGGAAATTCCAGAATTCGTCGGGTCCGCTCGAGCAGGGAAATCGCCGCTCGAGCGTAAAATTCTTGCTCCTAGAACTTTTGTAGACATTGATGTCCGTTCGAGCGGGGAGAGTTACGCTCGAGCGCCAAGTCACAAGTTTTGGCTACCAACTCGAGCGTCCGAAGTCATGCTTGAGCACAAAAATGAGGCAACCAGTACTTTTGCAGACCAAAAGGGTGCGCTCGAGCGGCCAAAGCTGCGCTCGAGTAGAGAGCCCTGTTTCAGAAATTTTGAAAGGATGATTTTATGTTTTGTTTTTTGTTCTCTTTCATTTCTAAGCACTCTTAGGCATACATTGAGCATTGTAAATGGACTAAGAAGATAAGAAAGAGGCCTAAGAAGAATGTATGAATTAAGAACGAATTGAATCGTTTGTGATCCATTATGTTTATGAAATGTGTAGGGTCAAGTGCAAGGACAAATCATTCGGCAGATCACTATGAGTAACATCTTAGTAAAGATGTTTTCAAGTATGCTACTCTTCCAAATGCTTATTTCTATATGAGTATCATGAGTTTGTTAATTTGAATTATGGACAAGTATTTGTTATGCCATATGATTGAATATGGCCGTTGGGTTACAATTATGATTATGATGTGATTATGATGTCAAGTGAGAAATGCTTACTACATGAATGATTGGATCGAAGGCCGTTTGATAGAAATGATTGGGCCGAAGGCCATTGGATAGAAATGATTAGGCTGAAGGCCGTTTGATAGGAATGATTGGGCCAAATGGCATTTGATATGAATGATTGGGCCAAAAGCTGTATGAGATGAATGATTGGGCCAAAGGCCGTTTGATATGATTGGGCCTAAGGCCGTTTGATGTATTAGATAGAAATGTGGATGGGCCTAAGGCCGTTTGATATGTTCGATGACAAATTTTCATTCATGTAACTTCCTTATTTGATATTATTCACCAGGCTTTCGCTCATTCTCATTCATGTGTGTGTAGGTGAGCAAAGAGACGTCCAAACCCAGCCCCGGTGAAGACTATGGAAGGAAGTCAAGTTTTTGAGGAGCCATCCCAAATGTCTCATGCATGAGACTTGTTTTTGCCCCTTTGTTCTTTTGTTATTTTTTTTGCTATTTTAGCGAAAATGTTGGATCATCTTTGTATATAAGTTTTGTTTGGCTCAATGCATAAGTAAAAGTTCCTGGATATATATTAACTCTATTGGTATGTGTGAGTTATTATGAAATACTTTTGGAATGATTTTACTATACCATGTAAGCAGCTCTATGAACAAAGTTTTTAAGTTTGCTTCCATTTTGGCCCCTTAACTTTGTTGAGATATGTTTAAGTATTGTTTGAGGCCGTAGATAATCTCTTGATTATTGGTCGGTTATGACCATAACCCAAACGGACGGGTTCGGGTCATGACGACAACTCTCTTTTGATTTTATCATTCTTGACATGCAGGCTTTTGATGTAATTTTGGGCATGGTTTAGTTGACCTATTTTTGGGCATCTATAGATTGTCACCGTAGGAGGATGTCAATGTATACATCATTCGGAGATTGTTTCTACTTCTTGTGTTAGTTTTATTCTTCCTTTGTATGACCTTAAGGGTCGAGGAGAGTTGACTTTTCTTTTTGCCATCATGATAGTTGATGAGGGTAGTGTGACCTGGAGCGACTTACGAAGAGTGGTTTAAGGGTCTCCATAGGTCTTTCCAGACGATCTTACTGACTTACCACCATATGGAGATTTTGAATTCTCTATTGTCTTGGCGTCTAACATTGCTCCAATTTCCCCGGCATCGTATAGATTTGTACCAGTTGAGTTCCGTGAGTTGAAGGTGTAGCTTCAGGATTTATTAGATAAGGGCTTTATTTTACCTAGTACCTCGCCTTGGGGAGCGTCATCTCCCTTTGCGAAGAAGAAGGATTGCACATTACTGTTGTGTATTGACTACTGTAAGTTGAATCGAGTTACTGCTAAAACAAATACTCGTTGCCAAGAATAAATGACTTGTTTAACCAATTGAAGCGATCTCATTGCTTATCAAAGATTGACTTAAGATCGGGGTATTACCAATTAAGGGTGATGGAGAAGGACATTAAGAAAATGGCCTTCCATTCGCGATATGGCCATTACGAGTTCTTAGTGATGCCTTTTGTGCTAACCAATGCACTGGCTTCGTTTATGGACTTAATGAATTGAGAATTTTGTGAGTTCCTAGATCGGTTTGTGGTTATCTAAATTGAAGACAACTTATTCTACTCACCTTCCAAGGAGGAACACGAAGAACACTTGCAAGTTGTACTGGAGTTGCTTAGAGCCCACCTTTTGTATGCTAAGTTTGGGAAGTGTGAACTTTGGCTTATAGAGATTAAGTTTCTAAGTCATGTTGTATCTGTAGAAGGGGTGACTATAGATTCTTCTCAGATAGACGCAGTGTAAAATTGGGAGTAATCTAAGAATGCCTTTGAGATTCAAAGTTTCTTAGGATTAGTTGGGTATTACCGACGTTTTGTGAAAGATTTCTCAAGGTTGGCTTCACCGTTGAATAGACTAACGAGGAAAGGAGTTAAGTTTGTGTAGAGTGAGACTTGTGAAAAGTCATTTCAAGAGCTTAAAACCAGCCTCACCACTGCTCTAGTTTTGATTATTTCAGAGAGGGATATGGCCTATTCAGTGTATTGTGATGTTTCTTGAGAAGGTTTGGGTTGTATGTTGATGCAGGAAGGGAATGTTGTGGCCTATGGCTCACGACAATTGAAAACCTATGAGAAGAATTACCCTACGCATGACCTAGAGTTAGCAGCAATGATTTTCTTTAAAAATTTAGAGGCATTATCTGTATGGGGGGAGGTTTGAGGTGTTTTGTAATCAAAAGAGTCTAAAAGATCTATTCTCGCAGAAAGACTTGAATTTGAGGCCGAGAGGGTAGATGGAGTTCATTAAAGATTATGACTTTGAGTTGCATTGTTATCTAGGGAAGGCCAATATAGTGACTGATGCTTTGAGTAGGAAGTCCGTGAGCAGTGTAGCGAGTATTTATATCCACGAATGGGAGATGTTAGGTGTTATCAGCGAGTTTGTCTTGCATCTTGGCAAGTAAATTGAGTTGGCTACCTTTTTCACTGTTGTTGGACAACCTACCTTCGTTAGTCAGGTTATTAAGGCACAACAACATGACTGTGAGGTGGAATAATTTGTGGGAAGATATCCGGTGGGACAGTAGAAAAGGGTACGAACATTCATTGTCATGCCCCCCAATTTCATTACTCAGACCAAATTTCCTTATAAAAGCCCATTTCCCAAAAATAGTTATAGAAGTAACACAAGCTAAATAGAATAAAAGAGGTTCACTCTCGCATAAATGCAATGATACTAAAAATGTTCACAACAATATTCATAGTACATGCCAAAAAGTTACATAAAAGATTTCAAAATAAATAATTACATAGAAAGAATCACCTCAACATAACTATCCTTTAATCTTTCATTCACAAGTTACATAAGACAGACTCATAATATAATAAGTAACTTCTTGATCTTCCAACTGTTGTACCCGACTCCGTCCCTGAAAAAATGGTCAAACAACATGGGATGAACATGAGGTCCAGTAGGGATACACAGTGATTCTCAACAATAATAACTAATAGATAAATGTGATCGCAAATGCTATCAAATGATACATATATAAATAATCTATCCTTTTATGTGCAAATTAGATTTCATATACAGATACTCTTTTCACAAAATCCCACTTGACATTTCATAGAGAGCTCCATTGTTAACTCTTTATCGCATCAAAATTTTTTCGAATAATTTCCTTAAACCTTGTTTCCTTAAATAAAAGTTTTCAGCTAACTAATCATTTACTGCTTCTAATTCATATTTAACACTCATTAATTACACCACAACTCATTACCTTTCCAATACAAAAAAAAAAAAAAAAAACACCAAACAAATACACACCACAACAAATTTTGCAAAATTAGACTATAAGAGTAAGCTCATTAACAACATATTCCACATTACATGCTTCAAATTTACATCTAACACTTCATAATTACATAACAAAGATTATCACAAAATTCTCAATGAGCATCCACATGCCAACAACTGACTTCAGCAAGTCATACCAATAAACCACATGTTTTTCCAGGCGCTACTTCGGAAGGAAGGCAAAACCTTTATCAAGCGCCACGCTTTACTAGTCACAAGCCAGAAGGAACACAGAACCTCATCATATCTTAACATACCACATGCTTTCCAGACACTACTCCGAAAGGAATGCAGAATGTCTATTAAGCGCCACACTTTACCGATCACGAGCCAGAAGGAAATAGACCGTTATTCCAACATCACAACCCATCAATTCAACATGTCACTCATTATTACAACTCATAGATTTAACCAACAACTTAATTCCATGATAAAAGTTCATCTTTAGAAAAAATTATAATTTGTTTCCCACGACATTCTTCACTTCTCAACATTAACACCAACTCCTTATATTCAATTATATTACACAATTGGTATCATACACTTCTCAAAATTTATTAATTTAATTTCTATTATGAATTCCTCCAACACAACCCTTATATACCATAGTCATTCTCACAACAATTAATAACCAATCATAAACTTAATTTCAAGAATATAAGGGAGAAGAGAGCCATCTTGTTCAAAGCTTAGCAAGTAAGCCACAACACAACCTTCTCTTTCATTTTCCTTTTTCAAATACATGTTCTTAAGGGTTCTAAAAATTGTTTTCAGATGTGTCATTGATATATGTTAGTTAGCATGTTTTCATCATAAAAGAGACGAAAATTTTCCCTTAGTGGATCCCTTTTCCCAAAAATCTTCCACTTTCAAAAATTCTAACAAAATGTATAAAATTATTCTGGACCTCTATTTTATGTTGAAATCTTCCTTAAGGAGTTAGCTTTCAACTAAAATTTGTTTCGTGGAAAAAAATGAGCGGTTTGCAAGAAAATCAAATTTTCGTAACAATCGACGAATCTGGGCAGCGCTGGAGTGTTTTCTAATTAACTTAAAATCTAGAAAAGCTATCCCATTTCCGAAATATGTTCTAGAAACTAGATTAGATTCTCTACAAACCATAAGAAGGCCGAGTCCGGTGAAAATTCTAAAATAGCCCTTCTATTCTAATCCTTATGTGATATCGAATCTGGAAATCCTATTATGCATAGGTGTTTTATGCTCAACTCAACGGGAAACTTAATTGGGATGGTATTGGGTTTTCGATCACTTGAGTAATGATGATAATGTGTGATGCGTGGATTGTTGGGATGCGTTCCCCACTTGGAACTTAAAGTCTTGCGCAAGTGGTTTTTGAAACCCTTGAACGGAGCGGTTGTATTCGGACCCTAGGTGGTTTGGTGTGAGGAGGGATTTGGGCAAGGCCCATTGTCACCCTCTCTTTTGAGGCCCTGCGGTTGGTGCTATGCGGTATATAACCGTTGGTAGGCATCCGAGGTTAGTTCTACAACAAAGCAGGAAAAGAGGGGGCATACCGAATAATCCGAGTCCGATTCTTGTGGTTGAGAGGACGAAATCTCTTTAGGGGATTTCTAGTTACTAGCATCTGACTTGTAACCCTTTGTTTATTTATTTTGGGTATCATGCTTTACTACTTGATGTTATATTTTTGATTGTGTATTGGACTGGAAAAAAAAGAACGGGGTGTGTGTGTGTTTACCGGGCATTCAAAGCTCACGGCGTATCATGCCAGGTGACAAAGAGGAACTTATAGCTGGAGACGAAGAGCCTGAAACCTTCGAAGACCTTTGGCTATCTTAGTAAAGTTAGAAATTTCCTTTTGATGTTTTGTAAGACTCATGTGAAGATTTAAATTTTCTTGGAATGTAATGTAACGGAACAAGCTTTTGAATTAAGGATATTCGTGGTTGTTATGTATTTATATTCTACGTATATGTATGAACCTTATCGTTGCTTATGAGACCTTGTGTCAATACCTTTTAAGATCTGTCAAAAGGGTAGTGCCCTGCCTAAGAAAGTTGGACTTAGAAGGGAGGCTAATTTGACTCCTCCGGTGAACTGGGATCATATTTGGTTATTGATCACAGGACACATTCGTGACTCTTCCTTGACTATAACCAATAGTGTAGAATCGGGGTGTCACAATTTGGTATCAGAGCCTAGGTTCAACCCTTAACTCGTGCAACCCAATATGCGACTCTAGAAGCCCTTACCTCTTTATCTTATTTTATTTGATCATGCTATTATATTTAAAGAAGACAAAGAAATAAAACTTTTTTTTTCCACCTTAGGATGTCAGCAGGAGATTATCCAGGACGCAGCGTCAGTCTCGACTCATGGGGTACTTTCCGTATGCAAGGAAGGAGGGCCATGTCTGTTAGCCCCTGTTTTAGCCGCCAGCGCTGTACAAGTGTCGCCGAGGAAATGATCAGAACCAAGATACGTAAGGTGGAAACGGAGCACTGCCGCTATACGAGGGAGCAGAAGAGGTCCCTGGTGCGGCACTGCCTACAATTTTTGAGCCGGGCACCGAAGAAGGCAGTCTGAATGGAGCAAGATGATCAGAGGATGGACTCCTTGATACACCAAGCTTTGATCACCATAGCATACCACCGACCAGCAACTCAAGCTGAAAGCTACGCATCCTGTTATCAGGGGCCAGGCAACAATCAACCAATGAATATGGAGCAGCCACTAGAACAGCATAGAGCAACCCCAGCTTACTCTATAGAGGTGTCATCTGAACACAATTCCCCCTCACCAACATACACCCCCCGCTCTCCGGACCAAGCCACTTACTCTGCTGATGAAGACCCAGAAGAAGACTTTGATTGGTCGGGAAACGAGAACTAGTTCGAGGAATAGTAAAACTAGATTTTTGTAAGATCCGCTGATAGGGATCCTTAGAATAAGATGGCCTGAACTTTGTAATGCGTAGATGCCCTTTGAATGTAACTCCAATTTAGAAGCCCTTTTGTAATGATGCCTATTATAAGATATGAATGATTTGTTGATCTATGTTGTTGACTATTACTTGTTTTAGTACACCCAAAGGAAACTGAACCTTCATTTCAAATCTAAGTAGTAAGATTATCTAAAAGTGGAAGCCAACTCACCACGTGCCATGAACAAAATGGTGGACACGCGAGCTAATGGCTATACCGAAACCAGGAACAACGCACGGAACTGCCCCAGAAACTAACACAGACCCGTCCCCACAAGGGCTGATATTCCCAATAATCTAGGACATCAAATTTTGGAGGAATTAGGGCAAGTAAGGAACAATTGGCAGAATGAGAGGACTCGGCTCTTTTCTAAGTTTTGAAAGCAGAGGCCTCCAAAGTTCACAGGTGTACTGGACCCAAAGGTAGCTGAAAATTGGCTTCGGCAAATAGAGAAAATGCTAGACACCATGGGCTTAACCGAGGCCGCTGATAGAATAGCTTTGGCAGTATTCAAGCTTGATGAGGAGGCTGACCACTGGTGGAAGTTAATCTAGAATACTCGTGACGTGGCGAGCCTATCATGGAACCAGTTCAGGAAACTATTCCTAAATAAATATTTCCCAAGTACGATCCACTGAGAACGAGTCAAGGAATTCCAAAACCTGGAACAAGGAAATATGATCGTGACCCAGTATGCTGCAAAATTTAAAGAGTTAGCCTGTTACGTAACTAGATATGTAGCAAATGATGAAGAGAAAGCAAGGATGTTCGAGTGGGGGTTGGACCTTACAATCAGGGGAAGAGTTCTTTCGCAACGACTCCCCTCATATGCCGAGGTGTTGGAAACGGCATTAGAGTCTGAAAGGGAAGTAACCGACGCTAGAAAGGCTTGGAACAAGAGTAGAGGGAGTCAAATGTGTATTGGACCTCAGAGGAACCAAAAAGGAAACATGACCCCAAAGCCCTACTCCAGACCACAACCACGACAGCAACCGCAGTAACAAATCCAAGTAGGAGGCTATCAACAAAGGCCGACGGGACAAATCTAGTGCTTTCATTGCCAATAATTAGGGCACAAAAAGAGCGAATGCCCCCAACTCCCTCCATCTGGGTACCAAGGAGGAGGTTCCGGAGAAAATGCCCAGGCATTAGGTAGACAGAAGCCTTGGATGAATAAGATAGGATCAACCGGGCAGCAGCACCAGAAAAGTGGGGGAACTTAGAATGCCAAGACCAGTGGTAACCAGAAGCCAACCGGCAGAATTTTTTTCCTTGCAAGAAGAAGAAGTAGACCCGTCTGTAATTGAGGGTAATTTAGTGCTATACAATTCTTGGGTGCATGTTTTATTTGATACTGGTGCATCACATTCTTTTATATCCTCTGTTTGTGCTAAGTCATTAGAACTTACATGTGAACCTTTAGAAACTGCCTTAAATGTAATATCACCTACGGGAGGATGCGTTCGGATAGGATTGACCTGTAAGGACTGTAAGATAGGAATGTCGAACCTATACTTAACGTGTAACCTTTGTGTCATGGAAATGTCGGACTTTGATATCATTTTAGGCATGGACTGGTTGTCTGCCCACCGAGCAATGATCAACTATCATCAGAGGAAAGTGGTATCTCACACGCAAGATGGAACTCGTTTCTAGTTTAAGGGGGATAGACAAGACCCCACGGCTTCAACAAAACATAGGACGCAGTGGTGCGATCAAATTATGAGTAGGATAGCAAGTCTGATTTTAAATAAGGAGGGCCAAGGAGAATTAGAACTTCTGCGCATAGTATGTGAATATGCAGATGTATTTCCTACGAAGTTACCGGGGTTGCCACCAACCCGGGAAGTAGACTTGAGCATTGAGCTACAACCTGGAACTACCCCAATATCTATAGCCCCATATCGTATGGCACCAGCAGAACTACGAGAATTGAAGACACAACTACAGGAATTGCTCGAGAGAGGATTCATTAGGCCAAGTACTTCGCCATGGGGAGCACCCGTGTTGTTTGCTAAAAAGAAAGATGGGTCGTTGAGGCTATGCATTGATTATCGTCAACTCAATTGAGTCACGATTAAAAACCGATACCCACTCCCAAGGATTGATGACCTTTTTGATCAACGTAGAGGCTCAAAGTGCTATTCAAAGATCGATCTCAGGTCGAGTTACCATCAACTACGAGTCAAGGAGGAGGATATACCAAAAACTACCTTTCGTACTAGATATGGCCACTATGAGTTTGTAGTAATGCCCTTCGGACTAACCGATGCACCGACAGTATTCATGAGCCTAATGAATAAGATCTTTAGACCATACCTCGACCAGTTTGTAGTAGTGTTCATTGATGACATCTTGATATATTCAAGGTTTGAAGAAGAGCATGAGCAACATTTAAGGACTATCCTTCAGGTTCTTAGGGATAATCGGTTATATGCCAAGGCAAGTAAATGTGAGTTCTGGTTGAATGAAGTAAAATTCTTAGGGCATGTAGTGTCGGAGAATGGGATTGCGGTGGATCCAACCAAGGTGGAGGCAGTATTAGATTGGAGACAACCGAAGGCCGTGTCAGAAATCTACAATTTCTTAGGATTGGCCGGTTATTACCGGAGGTTCATCCAAGATTTCTCCAAACTAGCTAAACCAATGACTCGTTTGACACAAAAAGGAGTAAAGTATGAGTGGGACGAAGATTGCGAAAAATCCTTCCAAGAGCTAAATAAGAGGTTAACTAGTGCGCCAATTTTGACCATCCCAGAACGAGAAGTGGGGTATATTGTGTATTGCGATGCGTCTAAAGAAGGATTAGTGTGCGTGCTCATGCAAAATGGAAAGGTAGTCGCGTATGGATCTAGGCAGTTGAAACCTCATGAGCGTAACTACCCAACACATGACTTGGAGTTAGCGGCCGTAGTTTTTGCCCTAGAGCAATGGTGACATTACTTGTATGGGGAACAATTTGAGATTTTCATAGATCACAAGAGTTTGAAGTATCTATTTACACAGAAGGACCTCAACTTGAGATAGAGACGATAGATGAAGTATCTTGAGGATTTCCAGTTCACTCTCTCATGTCATCTCGGTAAAGCCAATGTAGTAGAAGATACTCTTAGTCACAAGAGCAGAGGGATGATGGCTAAGATCTCCGTCAAAGAATGGGATATGGTTAGGACACTCAATGAATTCAGGATCCAAATAGAATCTCAAGATACAAAAGCATATCTTAGTGCACAGAAGGTGATGCCTAAGTTGATGAATGAGATCATAGAGGCCCAGAAGCACGATCAAGAGGTAGCCTATATCAAGGGACGTCTGGAATCAGGAGAACCCATGCTCAATTGGGTAATTCACCCCGATGGGAGTTTAAGATATCAAGGTAGATTGTTTGTACCAAGGGACGAGCTGCTTAGAGAAAAGGTACTTAAGGAATGTCATCATTCTGCATTTGTGGTACATCCAAGAGGGACTAAAATGTACCGAGATTTGAAGAGGCAGTATTGGTGGAATGGAATAAAGAAGGAAATGGCTAAATTTGTAGCGAAATGTCTGACATGCCAACAAGTGAAGGCGGAACATCAGAAATTGGGGGGAATGTTGCAACCTCTATCAATAGCCAAATGGAAGTGGGGGTTTGTGATGATGGATTTTGTGACAAGGTTGCCTAAGTCACCTAAAGGACGCGATGCTATATGGGTAATAGTGGATCGCCTCACCAAGTCAGCACATTTCTTACCCAATAAGATGACCGACACTTTAGAGTCTATGTGTAGGCTTTACATCAGGGAGATCATTCAGCTACATGGAATTTCGGTGTCTATTGTGTCAGATCGTGATCCACGGTTCACCTCTCGATTTTGGGAAAGCCTACAGGAAGCCCTTGGTACGGAGTTGTGTTTTAGCACCGCCTTTCACCTGCAAACAGATGGACAATCTGAACGCACCAT
This sequence comes from Camellia sinensis, assembly GCF_004153795.1. Lineage (NCBI taxonomy): Eukaryota > Viridiplantae > Streptophyta > Magnoliopsida > Ericales > Theaceae > Camellia > Camellia sinensis. The sequence goes on along the minus strand of NW_021026806.1, from coordinate 2,130,051 downwards.
CCAGACACTCAAAAATATGTTGAGAGCTTGCGCAATGGATTTTGAAGGAAGTTGGGAACGACATCTACCCCTAATTGAATTTGCCTATAACAATAGCTATCAAGCTAGCATCGGTATGGCGCCCTTTGAAGCATTATATAGACGACCTTGTAGATTGCCGATTTGTTGGGTGGAAGTGGGTGATGCAAATCTGATGGGACCCGAACTTGTTCTAGAAACTACTGAGAAGGTCAAATTGATCTGACAACGGTTAAAGACTGCTCAAGACCGTCAAAAAGAATTATGCAGATAGGAGAAGAAGGCCATTGATGTTTGAAGTAGGCAGCCACGTGTTCCTAAAGGTGCAACCTAGGCGTGGAGTCGTACGTTTCAGGAAAAAGGGAAAGCTGTCACCACGATATATTGGGCCTTTTGAGGTATTGGAAAGATTGGGCAAAGTAGCATATAGACTAGCTCTACCTCCGCAATTCGCAGGGATACGCGACGTCTTCCATGTATCTATGTTGCGAAAATACATCGCCGACCCATCACACGTCCTCAAATGGGAAGAAATCAGTCTTGACAAAGGTGTTACACTTAAAGAAGGACCAGTAGCAATACAGGATAGTCAGAGAGAAGAACCTTAGAGGCAAAACGGTTCACTTGGTAAAAGTGCTATGGCGTCATCGGGGAATTGAGGAATCTACTTGGGAATGCCAGGATTGAGTGGAGGGAAACTACCCCGCGCTTTTCGAAGGCAGTATGTAGTTGAATTTCGGGATGAAATTGTTTTAAGGGCGATAGGTTGTGAAGCCCCTGAAAAATGTTTTCTCTTTAAAAACCCTAATGTTTAAATTATTTTCTTAAAGCCCTCAGTTACTTGAACTATTTCGAATCTTGTCAGTTAGTTTTTTTTTTTTTTTATCAAAACAAGAATATCCTAGCTGAATTAAGTTCCTTAGCCTAATTTAATGAAATTCTACATAAGTAAGGTTTCAATATATGAATTTAACTCCAAGCCTTCAGGTCACGACCCGAACCCGCCCCCATGGGTTAAGGACGTAACCGGCCAGTAATCCTAAGGTTACCTACGGCCTCAAACTTAAACAGACTTAACACATCAGAGTAAAGGGGCCAAAAGGGAAGCAAAATTTAAAAACTTTGTCCATAGAGCCGTGCTTATATGCACATCAAACAAACCATGCTCAGATACGTTGATAACCCACGTCAAAAATACAGTTTCACAAAATTCATTACAGATAGGATCATCTAAACTGAGTCAACCCATATCACAACTACATACCGATATACACAAGATCCTTGCCAACAAGACAAAATGGAAATACATAACAGAATGGCAAGGTTGAGTCTCGTGCGTGAGACACAAGGCTAACTCTCCAAACTCATGTTATTCCTGGCAGACTTCACTGGGGCTGGGTTTGGACTTCTCTTGGCTCACCTACAAAGACATGAATGAGCGTGAGCGATAGCCCAGTGAATAATATCAAATATGACAGTTACATCACAATATGTAGAACAACATGCTCCAAACGGCCTTGGGCCCAATTCATACTTCTAATTAGCAAATATATACGACTATACGAAATGCAAATCAAGTAACTGTAGTTCCAACATTCTGGCCTTTGGCCCATTTGGGTTTCCATTCACGGCAAAACGGCCTTCGGCCCATTCACTTATGTCGAAACGGCCTTCGGCCCATTCATTTTTGTCAAAATGGCCTTCGGCCCATTCACTTATGTCGAAACGGCTTTCGGCCTACTCATTCATGTCAAAACGGCCTTCGGCCCACTCACATGTGTCAAAACGACCTTTGGTCCATTCATTTACATCAAAACGACCTTTGGTCCATTCATTCACATCAAAACGACCTTTGGTCCATTCATTCATTTCAAAACGACCTTTGGTCCATTCATGCATTCATATCAGACTTACGTCCACAATCCCAATTAGCAATTCGTAAAGCTTAAAAGGGAGTAAACAATTGGACATTCGCAAGCATTCAAATATTGATATTACTCACAGTGATCGGCTTGTGGATTCGCCCTGGAGCTTGACCCTACACATTCCATGCACACAAAAGGGTCATTAACAATTCAATCCGTCCCTTAATTCACATATTCCTCTTTAGGCTTTATTCTTATCTCATTAACTCATTTATAATGTTTAACATACGCCTAAGAGTGATTACAAGTGAAAGAGAACGGAAAACGAAACACAGAACGCATGAACAAAATTCCAGAAATTAGGGTCCCCGCTCGAGCGTCAATTTATCCGCTCAAGCGGACCCTCAAGGCCTTCAAAAGTACTGGTTGCCTTCAGTTCCAGCTCGAGCGTGAACTCGGCCGCTCGAGCGTACTGCCTGTCTACATGGCTCCCCGCTCGAGCTTACTTCCCCGCTCGAGCGGGAACCATGTCTGCAGAAAATGCTGGGAGCTCGATTTCTCCGCTCGAGCGGCACTTCACCCGCTCGAGCGGTCGTCGAAAATCTGGGTTTTCCAGATTGAGTTCTTGAGCTTCATTCCAACTTTTAACCAACAATCATGCATGTTGTAGCTCAAATATCACATATAAGTATACTAACAACGTATAAACACCAAAACACATTATTATGGAGCTCAATTTCAAGGATTAAACACTTGCATGTCTCAAATTGACACCAAGCTCAATTCTATCATACAGATTCATGCATTCAAAGCTCCCATCTTCAATTATTCAAACATGCATGCTCATTTTGACTTCATTTTCATTTCAAATAATGCAATTAGTGCTCATTCCCCTAAGACTCAACAAAGACATGCTTGCATGTGGGATTACACTACCAATCTTTCACAATTTCACAAATTACATGCTAGATTTTGTGATTCCATAGGAGTTCTTTACATGCATGCACATATCAAGCCTCAATTTCAATAAAACCAACTCAAATCATGCTCTTGATCACAAACAACCCTTGAACACACAAGATTACACATTAAACTCATGAATTCAAGAATCAATGCTTACCTAGAGGCTCAATTCTTCCAATTTATGGTCAAGTCTAGAGTTGTCTTCAAGACTCCCAAGATTCAAGAGCAAAACTTTGATTTCCTCCCCTCTCTGTCTCTAATTCGGGTCTCTCCTCCTCTAGGGAGTTAAATCAGCCAAGAATGAAATAAAATGAGGAAGTTGAACACATAAGGGTCCCATATAACCCCACTAAGCCTCATTAATTTAATATTACATATTTGAGCACCAATTCATTAATTAATCAATTTAATCTGGCCTGAATCTTTTTTTTTCAATTAAATTTCACCGTAGGCCCTAAAAATTATGCCAATCACAATGGCGTAAACAATTTCAGGTTTTGTGACCGATAAGGCCTCCAATTTAATTTCCGAAGCGAATTATTCAAACAGATGTTCCTACGATGAACAGATAGGATTTCAAAATCACATATTTTCACATAATAGCACATAAAATCATGCTAACAAAACTGATTATTCAAACAGATATTCCTACGGTGAACAGATAGTACTTCAAACCACATATTTTCATATAGTGGAACACAAAATCATATCAAAATACATAATCACATCATGTTAAGGACCAATTAACATATTACGGAATAGGGGTATTATAGTTTTCCCCCCTTTAGGAAGTTTGGTCCTCCAAACTTAATTTACCTGTAGCCGAAAATAATTCGGAATACTTTCTTATTCAACGGTTCCATTTCTTTTTGATAGCCACTTACTTAGCCCCAAAGTCAAACAAAACTCAGTTCTTACTCAGTCAGAGACCTACCTTTTCTTTCATACAAGGCCTGTATGGTGCCATACCGAAACTAGAGTGTAAGCCGTCGTCGTGAGCAAGGTCTGCCAACGATAGATAGATCTTTCTAATTCCTCGAAAATCTAAAGTATACATTTGGAGCATTTCTCCCATAGTTTAACAAGTTCTTTCTGATCATATATCAATTTGCGCATGGAAAAACAGCGCCGAATCATAATTCAGTTTCGTATCAAATTTGTAATTTGTCCAGATCATACACAGAAATCATAAGTCATGATTAAGTTTACGTGACACATCCATTAGCATTAACAGAACAGAACAGAACAGAACAGAACATATACACGTGAGGTTACGAATAACCAGCTCCATAAGGGAACCTCCGGATCCGGGTAACAGAACAGAAGCTGAGCCCCCATTGCCTCTTGAAGGCTTTTCAAAATTCGAACACATTTTAGAATTTCTGTCTAAACGATAGATATTGGGACCCCATGTAAACGAGCGATCTTATCGATGTAAACAGTGGCTAGTCTACAAGCATCATACAAAATTTTATAGGGAGAATTGTGCAACTTCAATAATTTTACTTACAATAGCCCAAATGGGACTTATACCTTGGGTGCTCAAGGTAGCCCCACAACGAGATTCGTAGCCACATATTCCCATTTCCATTCCAAAATGGGCAGAGGTTGAAGTAGTCCCGTCACTATCTGAAATTCAACTTCGACCTGTTGGCACCGAAAAATATTTAGACATATTCACCAACTGACCTCTTCAAGGTAGGTCACCAACATATTTATTTCAATGTCAGCTAACTTTATCACAGAAGTTTGGTCTATTCCGTGTCACAAAAGTTCAATTCATTCTTCAATAATTCCCCAATTCACGATCTGATTCAGTATTTAGTCCAGCGGCTCATCATAATTATCCAAGGTCAATTAAAAGTCTTCAGGAGTATAAGGTGGATCCAGATACTGATTCCCGAAACAACAAAGGTAACATCGAAGTAATTACCCACATAATACACATAGTCCAGACATCCTCATAATACTAATTGTAAAGTACAATAACATCGAAGCAGGCAATTTTTGACATAATACACGTGTTCTCAATTCATTCAACAGTTTACAGTTCACAATTCAGTTCAATATTCAATTCCCTGTTCTATCGAGTCTTTCTACATTATCTGATAGTCATCAAAAGCATAAGGCAATTCATATATAAACCTCCATAATGGCAAAGGTAGTATCAAAGGAGTCAATAACATGTTAAGCACAATTTACGCATCCTCAGGGCCCCAATTACAGAATATAATGGCGCTGGGCAGGCGTTCACAAGGTGTACTGAATTCGCACACTTATCGATAATCAGGATTTTTCAAAGCTTCTTGGATGTCTAAAACATTTACATAATGCCAAAGGATGACATTCCAAACAAAACAAAGGAATAATCGTCTCGGAATCGAAGCACACCCGTTCGCGACCGTCGGTGGCCGATTCCAGATCGATTAGTCAAACCCACCCGTACGAAACCATCGGTGGCAAAAGGTATCTCAATCTAAGGTGCTACATAGGCTTAACGTCCCCTAGCACAAAAGGACACTCTAAGAATGTCATCAAAGCAACACAACACCATTTACTATAACCTGATTTCTCCAAAATCTGATAACACTGAAACAACCACTCTCCCTTACAAAACATGTTCTGATCAGTCAAAGACAAATGTTCAGTACTGCTCAAAATCAAATCAGTCTATCGTCATCGGTTCCCATAGCGTCAAACAAACAAAATGGAACAACACTCCTTACGACACCCAATCACGGGGTTTGTACAATTCGGTTTGTTTTTAACATGTATGTTCTCAGTAGTTGGGGATTGGTTCTCAATGGTGTTCATAGTTAGATCAATATGTTGATAGCCCACAAAAGGTCTTTCAAATAAATCAAGTATCCCAAATGAATTCAAGTTTTGGGTCTATCAATTTTTCTGCCAAGAATAATCTGGCTATTTATTCACAAGCCATTCTTAATCCCCTTTTTACAAAATCAAATTAAATAGAGGGTCTTATCGGTCGATCTAAGCAATGGTTTTGTTAGATTAGATCGAACAAAGGTTCCATCAAATTATATCAAATGAGGGTTCCATCGGAACAATATCAGGCAAAGGTTCTACCGGATCGAATCAGATAAAAATTTTCTCAAATAGGGCACATTCGGTTCTGTAAGGCATACTTCGATTGCTTAGGTACTTGGTTAATAGTTTCACAACTGTCCTAAGTCTATCAGTTCTCAAAGTCAAGTCAGGGTCATTCATCACAACTGTTTATATCAAAATGACTCAGGTCATGTACAATACGACATTGTTCACATAAGTCCAGGTGTAGATGTATTTGCATGCAGTTGTTCATATCAAAAGGTATGTATCATAATCGAATCAGTAGTTCCCAAATAAGTCTTATATGCAAGAACATAGTGCACAGTAATACATTATACAAAGTTCCTCGGGTACACATAGTATGGAATTGTTACGCAAAAGTCCCAAATTAGTCACATCACCAACTTCCTACCAATCAAAATATATGGTCTCACAATTATAGAGTTCATCATTTAGGGCGCTCAACTTGGTCACACGATTACAGAATCATAATTCCAGTGGTTTAGTCATTTAAGACGGTAACATAATAAATCACCCTGAGCATAGGTGTAGATATATATATGCATGTGCAGAGTCAATCAATATCTCAAAACGTATTTCACAAATTTCCCAAACGGGGCATATATACCTCCAATGAATACAGTCTCGATCATGTGGGTCTAACCAATCTAGATACACATGCAGCAGATATGAAATATATGCCGATCCGAATCAAATTGTATCCTAAGCGAAGATGTACAAACGTACTAGTTCAGAATCAATCAACACATAAGCATTCATTTGTAAACAGCATAGATACCTGGGATAATGGTTACAACATTCTGAGTGCTTTCTGAGATGAGTGTGATTACACCATCCTGAGTAGCAATTCCTACCACTGGTACGGATTTAGCCAAGGCAGAGGATTCATTCACATTTCGTTCAATCCGAGGACAGTTCCTTGTCGTATGGTCCATTTTACCATATCTATAACGAGCCCCAGAAGTCTGATAACAAACTCCTCGGTGTTTCTCACACTGGTAGTTGCAAAGGTTCTTGCCGTAGCGGCAACTGACGTTGTTGTCTCAAGATCTCTGCCAATTCTTGTACTACTCTTTCCGGACTATCGAGTCGGGCTGTGGAAGAACCTTCCAACCCGTATGCCCTTAATTTGCCCATACTCTACACAAATTCTTATCAAACTTTACCAAATACTGGGATGCCCAATACGAAATTAAACACAAAATCACATGAGTACATTCGCACATAGGCACATTGTTATATTCTCCTTTCACATATCGTACGCAATTAATCACTTACGTAACAGATAATTGCATATTTATCAAATATCGCATGCTGAACATTTACTAAGTAATCATATACTCAAATCATGTTCATATTTCAAATAGACACCCGTAGGCAGAATTGATGCACATAAAACAACTTTTCATGTATGTGCATTATAACAAAACAAACTTGTTGTACACATTAGTGTAACAATTTATATCTCATATTCGAATCATGTGTGGTACTTCTTTTAGCGTGACATATCATGTTGGTCAAGCATATCAGCATATCTCATACATCGGCCACGGTATTATTTCCCCCGGGCGAAGGACTGTGCCACGGTATTATTTTCCCCCGGGCTAGGGCTTCATGACCATAAGCCACAGTATTATATCCCCTGGGCGAGGGCCTCTGCTAAGGATACCACAATTACGTTCCAGGAAATTTGGACAATCATTAATTCATTTCATAACATCATAACATAATTAAGGCTAAACGTAACTTTATAGAGTTCTTACTCACCATCGATTGAACTTGCATTTATACTTTATACAAAAATTCACGAGTATACACATACCGGAAAGCATACATATTTCGATGGTTTACGATGCAAGCAATCCACAAATTTATAGCACATAATCGTTCACATTAAAACATTTAAGCGTATTTCTGATGCTTTCAAATTCATACTTATCACATGGAATGCATCCTAGTCTTTTCTAGACGCTTATTGCTCTTTTGGACAAGTGTGTGAGTTATTAACTTGTGCTCTGATACCACTCTGTCACGACCCGAACCCGCCCCCATGGGTTAAGGACGTAACCGGCCAGTAATCCTAAGGTTACCTACGGCCTCAAACTTAAACAGACTTAACACATCAGAGTAAAGGGGCCAAAAGGGAAGCAAAATTTAAAAACTTTGTCCATAGAAGCCGTGCTTATATGCACATCAAACAAACCATGCTCAGATACGTTAATAACCCACGTCAAAAATACAGTTTCACAAAATTCATTACAGACAGGATCATCTAAACTGAGTCAACCCATATCACAACTACATACCGATATACACAAGACCTTGCCAACAAGACAAAATGGAAATACATAACAGAATGGCAAGGTTTGAGTCTCGTGCGTTGAGACACAAGGCTGACTCTCCAAACTCATGTTATTCTTGGCAGACTTCACTGGGGCTGGGTTTGGACTTCTCTTGGCTCACCTACAAAGACATGAATGAGCGTGAGCGATAGCCCAGTGAATAATATCAAATATGACAGTTACATCACAATATGTAGAACAACATACTCCAAACGGCCTTGGGCCCAATTCATACTTCTAATTAGCAAATATATACGACTATACGAAATGCAAATCAAGTAACTGTAGTTCCAACATTCTGGCCTTTGGCCCATTTGGGTTTCCATTCATGGCAAAACGGCCTTCGGCCCATTCACTTATGTTGAAACGGCCTTCGGCCGATTCATTTTTGTCAAAATGGCCTTCGGCCCATTCACTTATGTCGAAACGGCTTTCGGCTTACTCATTCATGTGAAAACGGCCTTCGGCCCACTCACATGTGTCAAAACGACCTTTGGTCCATTCATTTACATCAGGACGACCTTTGGTCCATTCATTTATATCAGGACGACCTTTGGTCCATTCATTATATCAGGACGACCTTTGGTCCATTCATTCATTTCAAAAACGACCTTTTGGTCCATTCATGCATTCATATCAGACTTACGTCCACAATCCCAATTAGCAATTCATAAAGCTTAAAAGGGAGTAAACAATTGGACATTCGCAAGCATTCAAATATTGATATTACTCACAGTGATCGGCTTGTGGTTCGCCCTGGAGCTTTGACCCTACACATTCCATGCACACAAAAGGGTCATTAACAATTCAATCCGTCCCTTAATTCACATATTCCTCTTTAGGCTTTATTCTTATCTCATTAACTCATTTATAATGTTTAACATACGCCTAAGAGTGATTACAAGTGAAAGAGAACGGAAAACGAAACACAGAACGCATGAACAAAATTCCAGAAATTAGGGTCCCGCTCGAGCGTCAATTTATCCGCTCGAGCGGACCCTCAAGGCCTGCAAAAGTACTGGTTGCCTTCAGTTCCAGCTCGAGCGTGAACTCGGCCGCTCGAGCGTACTGCCTGTCTACATGGCTCCCCGCTCGAGCTTCAACTTCCCCGCTCGAGCGGGAACCATGTCTGCAGAAAATGCTGGGAGCTCGATTTCTCCGCTCGAGCGGCACGTCACCCGCTCGAACGTTCGTTCGAAAATCTAGTTTTCCAGATTGAGTTCTTGAGCTCCAATTTGACTTTTAACCAACAAATCATGCATGTTGTAGCTTCAATATCACATATAAGTATACTAACAAGGTATAAACACCAAAACACATTATTATGGAGCTCAATTTCAAGGATTAAACACTTGCATGTCTCAAATTGACACCAAACTCAATTCTATCATACATATTCATGCATTCAAAGCTCCCATCTTCAATTATTCAAACATGCATGCTCATTTTGACTTCATTTTCATTTCAAATAATGCAATTAGTGCTCATTCCCATAAGACTCAACAAAGACATGCTTGCATGTGGGATTACACTACCAATCTTTCACAATTTCACAAATTACATGCTAGATTTTGTGATTCCATAGGAGTTCTTTACATTCATGCACATATCAAGCCTCAATTTCAATAAAACCAACTCAAATCATGCTCTTGATCACAAACAACCCTTGAACACACAAGATTACACATTAAACTCATGAATTCAAGAATCAATGCTTACCTAGAGGTTCAATTCTTCCAATTTATGGTCAAGTCTAGAGTTGTCTTCAAGACTTCCAAGATTCAAGAGCAAAACTTTGATTTCCTCCCCTCTCTCTCTCTAATTCGGGTCTCTCCTCCTCTAGGGAGTTAAATCAGCCATGAATGAAATAAAAGGAGGGGGGGTTAAATACATAAGGGTCCCATATAACCCCACTAAGCCTCATTAATTTAATATTACATATTTGAGCACCAATTCATTAATTAATCAATTTAATATGGCCTGAATCTTTTTTTTTCAATTAAATTTCACCGTAGGCCCTAAAAATTATGCCAATCACAATGGCGTAAACAATTTCAGGTTCTGTGACCGATAAGGCCTCCAATTTAATTTCCGAAGTGAATTATTCAAACAGATGTTCCTACGATGAACAGATAGGATTTCAAAATCACATATTTTCACATAATAGCACATAAAATCATGCTAAACACATAATCATACTCAAATTAAGGATCAATTAGCATATTACGGAACAGGGGTATTATACTTCACTTCTTTATTTAAATTGAAAATTTCCCCAAAACTAGTACATGTACCTTATACTATAAGTACCATCAATTAATTGAGGTCTATATAAATATATACATTGAGGAATGTGCTCCTAGTACCTAGATTGATTTATAAAAAAAATGGCCCCATCACCCTTCCCAATGGCCGGCCACCCTAGAGAGAAGTGAGAAGCCTATTTTCAAGATTTATAATCATGTTATTCTAGAAACCCAAAAAAAACTATTCAACTAGGAACTAACTAGCTGTTGCCTAATCCCAAGGTTAAGCTCCCTAATCACTCCTAATCCATTGAACTCCAAGTAAATCCTATCTTGTCCATTCAATTCCAACTAGTGGGCTTCTATCTCATTTTACACTAAATTTGCCTATAAATATCACCACTCCCTAGCATGGCAAACACAAGCATCACACTCACACACACATTCGGCTAGAGGAGAGGAAGGAGAACAAGAGAGAAGTCTTGAGAGAAAGAGGAAGGGAGAAGACAACCATCTTGTTCAAAGCTTAGCAAGTAAGCCACAACACAACCTTCTCTTTCATTTTCCTTTTTCAAATACATGTTCTTAAGGGTTCTAAATATTGTTTTCAGATGTGTCATTGATATATGTTAGTTAGCATGTTTTCATCATAAAAGAGACGAAAATTTTCCCTTAGTGGATCCCTTTTCCCATAAATCTTCCACTTTCAAAAATTCTAACAAAATATACAAAATTATTCTGGACCTCTATTTTATGTCAAAATATTCCCTAAGGAGTTATCTTTCAACAAAAATTAGTTTCAGGGAAAAACAGTGAGCGGTTTGCAAGAAAATCAAATTTTCGTAACAATTGACGAATCTGGACAGCGCTGGAGTGTTTTCTAAATAACTTAAAATCTAGAAAAGCTATCCCATTTCCGAAATGTGTTCTGTAAACTAGATTAGATTCTCTACGAACCATAGGAAGGCCGAGTCCGGTGAAAATTCTAAAATAGCCCTTCTATTCTAATCCTTATGTGATATCGAATTTGGAAGTCCTATTATGCATAGGTGTTTTATGCTCTTGTGTTCATGAAAATGCTTATTAGCGTATGATCATATCTTGGCATGATGTTGTACATATTATGGCTATGTTCTCATTCTCATTCATCTTAATGATGCATGCTTATGTGGATATTATTATCTTGTTAAGATTGGTCTAACCTTGTTTAAAAACATTTAACTCAACGGGAAACTTAATTGGGATGGTATTGGGTTTTCGATCACTGGAGTAATGATGATAATGTGTGATGTGTGGATTGTTGGGATGCGTTCCCTACTTGGAACTTAAAGTCTTGCGCAAGTGGTTTTCGAAACCCTTGAATGGAGCGGTTGTATTCGGTCCCTAAGTGGTTTGGTGTGAGGAGGGATTTGGGCAAGGCCCATTATCACCGTCTCTGTTGAGGCCCTGCGGTTGGCGCTATGCGGTATATAACCATTGGTAGGCATCCGATGTTAGTTTTGCAACAAAGCAGGAAAAGAGGGGGCATACCGAATAATCCGAGTCCGATTCTTGTGGTTGGGAGGACGAAATCTCTTTGGGGGATTTCTAGTTTACTAGCATCTAACTTGTAACCCTTTGTTTATTTATTTTGAGTATCATGCTTTACTACTTGATGTTATATTTGTGATTGTGTATTGGACTGGAAAAAAAGAACGGGGTGTGTGTGTGTTTACTGGGCATTCAAAGCTCACGGCGTGTCATGCCAGGTGCCGAAGAGGAGCTTATAGCTGGAGACGACAAACCTGAAACCTTCGAAGACTTTTGGCTATCTTAGGAAAGTTAGAAATCCCTTTTGATATTTTGTAAGGCTCATATGAAGATTTAAATTTTCCTTTTGGGATGTAATGTAATGGAACAAGCCTTTGGAATTAAGAATATTCGAGGTTGTTATGTACTTATGTTCTATATATTTATATGTATGAACCTTATCGTTGCTTATGAGACCTTGTGTCAATACCTTTTAAGATCTGTCAAAAGGGTAGTGCGCTGCCTAAGAAAGCCGGACTTAGAAGGGAGGCTAATTTGACTCCTCCGGCGAACTGGGATCATATTTGGTTATTGATCACATGACTCATTCGTGACTCTTCCTTGACTACAACCAATAGTGTAGAATCGGGGCATCACAGGGGGGGAGGAGATAACTTCTGATAATGTTTATGATAAAATGGAACTTTACAATGTGTAGACACCCCATTTTGACCGCCCGCAAGACTTTGGCGCTTTGTCTTGAGCACTCAATGATGAAAGTTACATTGTGTATGGTTTGAATTCTCAAAAAACGAATCGAAGTTCAAGCTTTGAAACAATCCCAAACCTTTCATATTCACACTATTTTTACCCCAGAAATTCATTTATGAACCTTGTGCTACTCTATAGTGAGCCTAAAATAGGGGAGCACATTGGGGCTCGGCGGTGCCTCTTTGGCGAGAAACACAGTTCTGGGCAGGAATCAGCCAGCTATCTATTTTTGAAGATATTTTCGACCTATTTTGCTCCAATTTTATAAATACGAGTTGATCCCACTGTGTTGAGGGTTTGAAAATTTTCAAAGAAGCTAAATCACATTTGTGAGCTCCTCCTTCTTGTGCGAGCTAGCTTTGAGATATTTTATCATCCTTACACCATATTTATACACCATATACCTCCTTAAACCTTAACGTTAGAGCCTTTGTTGAGGCTTAGGTATCAAAATTCAAACTTGAGGGTGCTTTTGGATTGAGTTTGGTTTGCAACAAGAGCATGTTCTCTTCAAGAGGTATAAGCTTACCACCTTTCTCTTTGCTTTCATTTCTATCTCTTTCCATCTATTTCTTGTGTCTTTGTGTTGTTTTGGATCCATTTTCAAGTGTTGAAACTTGAGGTTGAATAGCTACTAAAGGTAGAGAGGTTTAACACCGTTTCTTCCACCTTATTTCATAGCTCATACCCTTTGTTTGTACACTATTTTCCTTGAATTTCAAACTGATTTTTTAAGTTTAAAAATTCTGAAAAACATGGCTTAGAAGTCTAAAAAATGGAGTAGTTAGACACCTCTCCTTGTTCTTGCCCACTAGCATGGTATCCCTTTGTTATTTCCTATCTTTTGCGCTCTTTAAACATCATTTTGGCCACTATGTTTCACATATAAGGGGCTTCCTAGGGTTGTTTTAATTCATTTAATTAGTTTATGCTTTGAATACTTTGCTTGTTATGTTATATGTCATCATGGCTTCGGTTGTTTAGGCTTTAGACACTGAGTCATTTGAGTTGATAACTTACTTTACTTATTTTTCATATCAATTTTAATAATCAACTTCGCATAATCATTTCTGCACCCTCCCTCATTTCTTCTTTTCTTTTGTTTGAGAGTTATTTCAAAAGATTGATTGATATTCAAGGCATGAGAAGGAGATCCATACTCAATGGCTTAATCTCTACAGAGGTTCATCATCAAGGTGTAGTCGCTATTTCATGCCAAGAATCACTTCTCGTTTGACATTTCTTCCCATTTAGTGGACTTAACTATCACCTTGAACAAATTGATTAAAGAATGGAAAGGACTAATAAAAGTGGCTTAAAATCAATGAAACTAACATAAAGAACATGCTGTAAGTTAGTTGGATTTGGCCGGACATTATGCCGAGTCCATCACTCCAAGAACCGTCACTTATCAATCATTGATATGTTGATGAGACTTGAGGCGTGTGTACTTTCCTCTTTGAGCCTTCATGATAAGAGGGACGGGTGGTCATCTTCCATTGCATTTATTCACTTTTGTCCAAACGTGTTCGAAATCATCAAGCAATCAACTTGCTACCATTGATGGTTTCAAAATCAGATTTGTTATTCTCTCGAGTTTCTCCATGAGAGAGGAGAGCAGAAGGGACAAACAGGGCCTAGAAAGGCTCAATCCCCACTGTTTTCACCTTAGAGCACAAAAATAGATTTTTACCTGAAATTAGGGCACGACTGGCAGTTTTGGGACGCAGTCAGGCCTCATTTTGGGTCGGCCGGCTTCCAATGTTTGGTAAACAATAAGTTTTGGCAGAAATAGAGGACAAAGGCTGAGGCTGAAACAAAGCAATCTGGGCAGACAGAGCAGTTTCTGAGCACTGCTGTTGCTAGACTTTTCGTGCTCCTTTCGAAAGATGAGTAGCCCTACAGTTCAGACTCTCGCGGTTCTGAATATGATCTCACAAGTGCAATGTGAAACAGATAAACACCAAAGAGTCCAAATTCGACAAATCTTTTGGAAAATCGATTTTAAATCAAATTGTCAAAAATAGACTGCTTTGCCAGATACAAAGTCGCCAAATAAATGTTTTGTTTTTGAAAAATTTAGGAAACCCGTGACTCGTGCGAAAGGCCACATGTCTGTCATCACCAAGATTGTCTCAGCTTGAGAACTTAGGTACGAGAGGGGAAGGTCACGAATTGAGCACCCCACTCGCCCGATCAAAGATCGGCCTCTACTAATCATGATGTGATTCGTATTTACCTTATATGCCCCTGTTCCAATTATTAGACTAACACTACTATGTGACGCACACAAGTATAGACTAATTTGCAAAAATTGGAACGTTTTGATTTCAAGTTTGTTTGAAAAATTGTTTTTGAACATGCCATGTGAAAAATTGGGCTTACATATACTTTGATCAAACCATTCCAGTTTATGCAATTAGCCTTCATCCACAGGCATCCAAGTAGTTTATCAATTAAGCATTTAGGCTTATGGCAAGCATTCTAGACATGGTAATATTCACACTCATGCAATTATGCTAAAGCAAATAAAGTGCTCACCGAGTACTCCAATGAAAGCCAAAAGAAACAAAATAATTAAAAACATGCATGCTCTTACTCGATGCAATATGACTAATGCAACACATATAATATGCAATTAATAGGCTCGGCTACTAATTATAACATGTAAACCAATTTGATATCATGCGGTTTAAACACGTTTTCAACGAAGTATTTAAACGACAATGCTCATTAGAATGATGAACCGAGCCTTGATTCATGCAAGTCAAATGGATGCAAACATGGGAAATGCTTAATTGAAACATGATGCTCTATTCTAACCATCATAAACAGATAAATAAAAGGGAGAAAGACATGGGGTTGGAAGACATATAAGCTTATTACAATTTGCCCTCGTGCAAAGGGTCAGAATGAACTAACTAGCTAAGCTAATTAACTAGCTATTACAAAATGAATTAACTATTTATTACAAATTGAATAAACTAACCATTCAAGCTAGTCAGTACAAAACCAATAGCACTAATTAATTAATTACAACAAATTAACTAGTTATTCTAACTAATTAATTACAACACAAATTGAATTAACTAACTTATTAGAAGATGAATACAACATGAAATAAATAGCTAAACTAATTAGTCAGCCCCGGGAAGCGAGTAATGCTCATGCATACGCGTGGATTTTCACCCGAAAAAAGCCACTATTCTGTTGCTAGGATCCCTCTGTTGCACAATTAGAACACTTGCACTGTTTTTCACCCTAAAACCAGCTTCGTTCTACTTCAAAAAAGCCACTGTTGGGTTTTGCAAAGGAGCTGGTAGGCCAAAAGTGGTGGCCGACCACAAATGAAGCCTGTCGTCTAAAAGAGTCGGTCTGCCGGCCACAAAATCCTGGTTCTTCTTGCTGAAACAAAAGCAAACAGAGCACAACTAAGGTATTCTCAAGGGTATGTTTGTACAACTTACCCCTCCTTATCATCAAAATAACTCAAAGGAGTGGTAAATTTGATTCACAAGCCATCAATTGATGCAATTTCATTGCATGATGGCCTATGAACCAAAGTGTACAAGTTCAATAAATGCAAGAATATAAGACTGTCAAACCCCCTCTCTATCATGAATTGATCAAGGGAAGTGGTTGACATTGACTCTTAAACCGTTTACATCACTAGCAAGTATGAAACGATTCAAGACTCAAGGGTTCTATTAACTTCTAATTGAGCCCTAACCAAGTCATCTTGAATCACTTTTAGTTCTCATTTTAATACTCCATTTTAATTGCCAACCATTCCTTAATCAATTAAGTCCAAAAGTGAGCATTAAGTCCTCTAATGGAAAGGAGTTCCAAACCAAGAGTCATTTTAAAAATGAGAGAAGTGTCATGCCGTTGGTAATGAATCCCCAAAGGGATTGAACCATTAAGCACAAAATCTTAATCTCATGCTTTAAACAAACAACTAGTTTGAAACAACTTTCAAGGCAAAGAAAAAGCCCTGAAATGAGGGAGGTTGCAGAGGTGTTTAAAAGTGATCATAAGTATGAAAAGCCATAAACAAATGCCATCAACTCAAATAGGATAATGGCTAAGGCCTAAACCACCAATCTTATGAGGGTAATAACACTACAAGCATGCAATACAACACTCAAATGCAACAAGAAACTAAAAATAGTCGTAAAACAGTGCTAAATTAGTCATAAAACATGTTGGAATTAAGACAAAAATAGCTAGATCAATAAACTAAAACATAGAGCTATGTAAGCTAGTAAGCAAAGCATAAGGAGGGGAGGCTACCCCCTCTATTTTTGGACTTTAAAACATGGTTTTCGCCACTGAAATAACTCTGAAATTCAGTATTAGAAAGCTCAAAAAAAGTTGACAACCAGGTGGGAAACACAAGGGTAAAGGCCTTGAAAACTAGGTAGAAGGAATGGTGAGCCACCCCTCCACCCTTATTGGCCTTAAACCACAAGTTTCAGCCCGAAATTACAGAGTTTAGACAGTCCAAAAATAGGCCAAAACAGATCTTAAATAATAGGAAAAATAGCAAGAAAAGCAAAATAATAAACCAAGACATATAACTCTTGAAGAGGAGAACTCTTTCCTAGTGTTAAACGAACATTTACACACCCTCAATAGCTCAAAGTAGGCTCAAAAATACCTCAGCTCCAATACCACAAGGTTTGGTTTAGGGTGTATAAGCAAAAGCTTGCAAAAGGGTAGGAATTTGCAAGAGAGAAAGAGAATTATTTTTGCTCCAAAATGTTCAACCCCCAAAAAATGGAAGGGGAGGTCTCCTATATATATAAATCCATAAAACTCCCTATAAAATATCAATACATACACGTGTAAGCAAGTGCATGCACCTGTGGGAACAGCTGGCAAAGCTGGCAAAGCCAGCAAAATATCTGCAAAAAACACACTTGTGGCCAGCAGCCAAGAACAGTGGCCGGCAACCAACAGGGGTGGCCGGCAGGCCACTAGGGTTTTCAAGCTTGAAAGGCTGCTGTTTTGGTCCAAAACCAGGCAAAAAGGGTGTGTAGGATTTGAAGGTTCAAAGCTGTGGCATTCTACGGAGGACTTCGAATACTTGGCAAGCATATAAAACTTCATCATCGGGCGCGCAAGCGATGGCGTCCAAGTCGTAAAGGCAATAAAAAATGGGGTGTCTACAGTTGCCCCTCTTTGACAAAATTCGAAGTCATAACATGACGTGAGTGAATGTCAAAGCCCGAAGACGACCCATTTTGACAAGGCCGTAAGACCTGGGCAAACAATCAAGACAAAAATTAAATGGTTGCGCTCGTAAGCTGCCTACGTATCCCTTTGCAAGGAATCAAATAAGTGTAGTTCTGGGGCAAGATGCAAATGATATGCACAAAGAGACTTTGAAGCTGGACTCACATGCTTCACGAAGCCGACTATTTTGAAAACTCATGATCATGCAAGATGATGCAATAAGCAATAACAGATGCAATACACAATAACAAGATAACAACATATGAATGAGCAGCTTCAGGCGTAAAACCAACACAGGTTCTATGCAAAATGATCTAAAACATGCACACTCTAACCATGCCAAAATATGAGACAAGGAAAAAAAACACCGTTCAGGGTCACATTTCACGCATCTTGAGAAACTAAGAAACAAGAACCGTTAGGGGTCGCGCTCATGCGTCCTGAGATAAAGGTAAAACCACTCAGGGTTATTTCACGCGTCCCGAGATAAAACCCGCCTAGGGTCATATTTCACACATCTTAAGATAAAAGCAACTGCTAAGGGTTGTGTTTCACGCATCTTGAGATAAAAACCAAACTGCTCGAGGTTGTGTGTTACACGTCTCGTGATAAAACACACCCAGGGCCACGCTTCACGCGTCCTGAGATACCAGAAAAATCGCTCGAGCTCGTGTTTCACGCGTCCCGAGATAAAACACACCCAGGGCCACGCTTTACGCGTCCTAAGGTAGGAGAAAACCACTCGGGCTCGCATTTCACGCATCCCAAGATGAAACACGCCCAGGTCCGCGCTTCACGCGTCCTAAGATACTAGCAATAAAAGTATAGGTAAAAATTGCGAAATGATGCGATAGATGTACAAGATGGACAGATGCGATAGATGCATTCATAATCATACCTGCAAAGCCGTGCAGGTTCTCATGCCATGACACGAATGCCTCTAACTAGAACTCTTCTGAATGAACCTTTCATACAATATCGTTTGCCTGTGTTGGCAAAGGAAGAAAGAAAGGGACACAAAGGAGGAAACTTCTTATTGGTTAAAACATATCTGAAATAAGCAAGTGCGATAGATGCACAAAGTGAACAAGTGTGATAGATGCACAAAGTGAACGAGTATTACAAATCAATGCAGTGACGACGCATGTTCCATGCAAGGTAGACAACCTATGCATGACGCTGTTTGAAAGCACATTCTATGCAAGAAACAAGATGCACATTCTATGCAAAACTAAATGCATATTCTATGCACGAATCATGAATGATGCAGGACACGCATGCAACATATGTATATTCGAAAATGCATATCATATGCAATAGAAGAGAACAAAGATGTAATTTGACAAACAAAGTAAAGATGTTCGGTGACCACCTCCGATTTACCTCTCGGAAACTTTGCAGCATGTTAAAAAATGATACACCTTGTTCATATTGGCAGCTGGGGCACGTGCATGCATCAGAACACAATGTCGAGATCCCTAAGAATCAATCTGAACCCAACAGTGAATCTCCCATACACTCCTCAGGGAACAAAGGCAAAAAACAGCACCAAGACACAAATGAGGACCACCCGGCACCTGCCGGCCACTGGGGATGATTATCGGCCACTTGCCAGCCAAAAGTCAGGCTTGCTTGCCACAAATGTGGCCTACTGGCCACCCATGTACTTTCGAGGGTAAAATTGCCATTTCGCTGGGCATTTATATACACACTTCAAGGCTTCACTTTTCACACACCCACACATCCGAAAATCATCCCCTCTCTCTCTAGGTGCTTCCTCTCTCTAGATTTACGCTTTATACACGTTTTCTAATGCCCCACGCAAACTTTTTTCTTAAAACGCTCTTGATTCTTTACGCTTTGAATCGATCAGATTTGATTTCATCGCTTTTCTTGGATTTTCACCACTCTCGGCTTGTTCTCCTTGATTTTCTCTCAGGTGTCATGGACTTTCCTGGGTTTTGACTTTTTCTTCTATTTTTCCTCTCATAGGGTTGACTTTTTCCAAGATTACCCTCTTTTCTTCATTTTTCACCCATATTTTCACCCACTTTCCAGATGGCGGATGATATTCCTCATGACGGAGTTACTCCTGAGGTTCCACCTCCATTATCAACCCTTGCTAATCGTGAGAAGCCGGTGATTGCCAAGGCCGGTGAGGCGGCAGAGGGCATCACAGCAGATCTTGAGGTAGAGTTCGCACCAGAGCTCGAGCCAGAGCCATTACCACTAAGGACGCGACCCTTTGATCCGATGACGTATCATCCTCGCACACTCGTACTACTGCCCGAAGGCATCAGGCACTTCGGTGATTTTGCTCATGGCGTGCCGGAGGAGCTACTGTTGAGGGAGCCTCACCCCACCTTTCCTACGGCGCTTCCGAGGTACGAACTTTATTTCATGCATTCTTGCATTTCCCCTAATTGTATTTCTTACATTGCCTAGCATCCGACTGCTTTTTTATCACTGTCTTTCATCCGATTCACCTTTTCTCTGCCACAGGGGGACTCCCATGCTTACAAGGGATATGGAGCGAATGACAACGAGAGATTGGTATGATGAACTCCCTCCAAAGGTCCGCGACCATATTGATAAGGCCAGCTTTGGCCTATTCTGCTCTGGACTATCGCGGCATATAGCGAGCCGGCCCCTTCTTGGAGCGTTGGTGGAGAGGTGGTGGGACACCACCAACTCATTCCACCTCTCTACTGCTGGGGAGATAATGATAACTCCCTACGACTTCGCCATACTCACCGGCTTGGGAGTAGGGAGTGATCCGATCCCTTATGACATAGATATGGGCGAGTGAGAGGCAGTATAGATCTACTTGTTGGGAGCACGCCCACCTCTATACAAACCAGTGATGGTGAGGTATAGTTGGTTTGCCGAGCTGTTCCGTGGGAGTGAGCTTGAGACACCAGAGGAGGTGGAGCAGTATGCCAAAGGCTTCTTGATGTTCCTCCTCGGTACCACCTTGTTCGCAAACAGGTGGCGCTCTCGTGACCCTGCCCCGTGTCCGATACTATGATTGGGATGGAACTGGCCTCGCCACACTCTACGGCTACATGAGCTCTACTTCCGGCATGAGGGGAGAGCGGGTCGGACGCTACTGGAGAGCTTGGGAAGTATGCACCACACCTTTGTATTTTTGCACTTATGCTTTCTGCTTTGCATTTTCTCCTTTCTATCTCTATTCGATATCTGTTCATACACTGTGCTTTCTACTTTGCACTTTTTGCATTTGTTCATACGTTGTGATTTCTGCTTCGCACTTTGTGTCGGATATCTATTCATATCTATTCACAATTTGATAACACCACTTCCCTTTTCTTGCAATTATGGGACAATGCCCATTTTCCGACTCTGGCTCCGGAGCCAGTAAATGAGATTCCCTCCATAGTGCCATAGTCACGTCGATACGACGGTCGGTACCGATGCTGGAGCCGTGATGACACGACCTTCGCCTTCTACCGCCACTACTTCGATACGGTGACTGCTGATGAGGTAACCCAAAACTCACAATCAGGTATGAACCAGCAAAGGTGAGGCAGGGGTACGTCAGAGCTCGAGGCATACCTTAGGTATGAACCACACTTTGCACCCCATATTTTCCTTTTCAAATTACTCCTGATACTAATCATTTAGATGCAGTTACAGCCACCTACGGAGGATACAGAGATCCTCCTCAAGCTAGTTGCTTCTCTGGCTCACATGGTACTAAGGAGACATACGCTGCTTGACCTCCACGGTATCCAGGTATCTTTTCTATTTTCCACGTACATTTCATTGGTACCATCACACTGTTGTGCACCACACTATCATATTCCTACTAATACACTGACACACATACCATCACAGTCAAACCAGCATACACTGCACTGATTCACTGCACTGACAAACTGTACTCATATTGTACTCATACTATACCTTTTGCACTCATTCGACACACATACACTATACCTGATATGTTGTTTCTCCAGGTCCCATCTGTACCGAGGACAACAGCAATGGCAGTGACACCTCCTCCGGCGATAGAGAGGAAAGGTAGACAAGCCCCAGTACGTGGCCAAGAAAGGCACCGAGGTCGAGGCAGAGGCAAGGGTACCTGGAGTCAGAGCGGTGAGTCTAAGCCTATATTGAGCAGGGATGATACTAAGACCCGCGACTCTAAGGAGGCAGTGAGCCGACATTCTGAGTCCGAGGACGGAGAAGATGATGCTGGCTCTGAGGCAGGATCTGATTGAGATAGCGGTGCGGATGGACACAGTTCCCCTGAGTCCCCTCTAAGGAAGAGGACAAAGAGGGCCTCTCAAGCTTGAGATGACTGGTGCCGATTTTTGCACTTATTGGCTTAGTTTCCTTTTGTATGATAGCTTAGCACATGTGTATAGCTTCAGACAGGTTTTACTTTTTCTTTTGAAAATTGTACTCTCTTTTGTAAAAACCATGATCGGAATAAAACCTCACAGTTTTTATGAAAAGTGTTATCATTTTTGTATCATGAGCACCATATTTGCATGAAATGAAAATGGAGTTGAACAACGAGAACGCTTGGTTAAAATGAAAACAATGTTCTTAACTGGGTAATGAGCCGACCAACAACCAAAATACAAAATACAACTCGATAAGCAAAGCAAAAAAAAACTCAAATACAGATATACACACTTGTCAAAATGAAAGACCTAAAACAAGGCCTCAAAACACAAAGACCAAGACAAAAACTAGAGTGCCAGCACTACTAGAGCCAGAAGTGGAAGGCAGGCCAGACAAGGGGGCTGCCAGCCACAAAAGGATGTTGCCGGCCAAAAAAGGTGGCCTGCCGGCCACTAATGAGCAGGACCACCAGAATGTTGACACCTGGACTCCACTCACAACCCTATCTTCTACAAAGGGTCCTCCTTCGTGATTTCTTCTCCAGAACATCATTTTTCCTACTGTTTCTTTCACAAATGGCGATTTTTCTTGCCAAAAAGCTTAAGGATTGGATAGCCACTTTAGACGGCACCGAAAAGGTAAATTCTCGAGGTTTCGACATAAACATACTTTTATCGTTGAGCCATACTCCACTTTACTTTCTGTTTCTTCATGCTGCAGCCCGACGCTGGGACCCCATTAAGCATGTATTTCACTTCAGAACACAGGAAATGTGCCTGACTCTTGAAGAATTTTGAGCATTAATTTAAACCCGGCGCGATGAGGAAATCATACATCATCCTCATTTTGGCCACACCCAAACTTTGGGACGAATGTGTGGGCTCACTTTGGCCCATGACAGAGAGCTGGATATTCTCATCTTGGTTCACCAATTTTCTAAGATCGGGAACAGAGGTGACCTCCTTTGGTGAAGCTTTCGGCAACTGGATAGCCACTTTAGACGGCACCGAAAAGGTAAATTTTCGAGGTTTCGACATAAACATACTTTTTTCGTTGAGCCATACTCCACTTTACATTCTGTTTCTTCATGCTGCAGCCCAATGCTGGGACCCCATTAAGCATGTATTTCACTTCAGAACACAGGAAATGTGCCTGACTCTTGAAGAATTTTGAGCATTAATTTAAACCCGGCGCGATGAGGAAATCATACATCATCCTCATTTTGGCCACACCCAAACTTTGGGACGAATGTGTGGGCTCACTTTGGCCCATGACGGAGAGCTGGATATACTCAACTTGGTTCACCAATTTTCTAAGATCGGGAACAGAGGTGACCTCCTTTGGTGAAGCTTTCGGCAACACGCCCTCTGTTTATGTATGCTAGCGCATTTTCTCTTTGCCCCTAGTTTCGGCGGAGCTCACATCCGATTGATCGAGGTGGCACAAGGCCTGAAATAGGGTAAAAGTTGTATTGGCGCAGTATTGGTCGAAACGCTGATGGGTTTGGATGCTGTTCATCGACAAGAAACCACCAGATTTGCGGGAAGTCCACTACTTCTTCAAGTAATGTTTCCCAGCCTTTCTAATATATATGCCTCACATATCACTCAGCACTCACACTCTATTTTCTCTTAAAAACCCTTTCTTTACTTTTCTCTCCACCAACGTCTCTCTATTCTTTAATCTCTCTTATTTTTCATCCCTTCCTAGATATGGTTCATGGTTAAGCTGAAAGTAGTGGACCCTTGCCTTGAATATTTAGCTCAAGCTTACCTTTTCTTTCAGCGGCTGATGGACTTTTCCAATGAGGGATGGTGGTACAACTGGATGTGCAATAGATCGGCAACAGACATAGCATGGCATTGCCCCTGGCTTGATTTAGCTGAGATGAGCTACAGCATGACTCGACTGCCTAGCATACAACTGATCAGTCTGACGCACTGTGTGTTCTACTTCCCTTTCCAGTTCAGACGCCTGTTTGGACATACTCAGATTTGTCCGAGTGAGGGAGTAGAATACCCAGCTCCATTCCCCATTCGCGCTTCAAGCCTAACTCGGTACCTCGCTACCTAGAGGATGAGAGAGCTTCTGGCCCATGTCCCTAGTTTCAATTATGCCCTTTCTGATGAGTGCCTGGTTTGGCTTGAGGAAAAGGCACAGGTTGGGCCAACTTTGGCTGCGAAGGCTTCCACAAGCACGGGCAGAGGACGTAGGAACACTTGACTCATCCATGCCCCTAGTTTATTGCTTTGACCTTTCTTTTCAAATTTTATGTAGAAGCAACTTTGATTTGTATCAGAGAGTTGGAGAATGTAATTAATGTTGAAATCAATGAAATTGAAGTTGTGAGCACTAAAAATTTTCCTTTTGGTCCAAAAATGGTCTAAGTTGTAAAAGGCAAATTTTGAGCAAAATCAACTTGTATTAAAACTTTCCAAAACCATTTTCGAAAATGATCAGCACCTGACACGGGCAGAATCAACCCTCAAGACAAACAACCCCATATCTGCAAATCATAACTGCCCTTGACTGAACACCATTACTGCTTTACATTGTAACCAACTTTGAAGTTCACAACCAATGAAGATCACAACCAAGCTACCAGATAATGAACAAAGATGACATGGTCAGATATATAGACGGGATAGTTGAGCTTGAGATAGTTACGGTCAAACTTCAAGATACAGTTGCCTACATATCCCGAAGATGGGAATCAGGCCTTACGTAGTTCGGTTCGGGTTCACTCGAGTACTGACTCTCTTCTTTTGCACTCTAACTTTTGCCAAAGCCGCCCTAATGGGGTTTTTGACCTTGTGAGTTCAGTTTTTCTTTATTTCAAATTTTTCCTGCTCTAACTTTTGCCTAGGTCGCCCTTCTGGGTTTTCGGCTTACCAAGCCTCTTAGGGGTAATATTTCTTCAACTTGTCCATGTTGATCGACTATGAAAATTCCAGGCCATCAAGGTCCATAAGAAGAACTGTTGCACCTGATCAAATAGATTTGATGATATAAGGACCGGTCCAATTAGGTCTAAACATTCCCCTAGGGTTGTCAATGGGAGCTCGATTATCTTTAAGCACCAGATCTCATTCCTTGAGATTCTTGGACTTAACCTTCTTGTTAAAAGCCCTAGGAATTCTACGCCGGTAGCCCTGAACATGATACAATGCCTTCAACCTTCTCTCATCAAACAACATTAACTCCTCAAATCTATTTTGTTGCCAGTCCGCCTCCGCTATCTGACACTCAGCCATGACTCGCAGTGACGGTGGAACAGCTTCCATACCATAAACAAGAGAATAGGGGATCACCCCGGTAGATGTTCACATTGAGATTCTATAGCCCCAAAGTGCAAATGATGGCCAGTCCCTGTAAGTCTCCACCATCTACTGCAGAATTTTCTTGATGTTTTTGTTCGCAGCCTCAATGGCTCCATTAGTCCGCGGCTGTAAGTTGATGACTTGTGTAAAGCCACATTATACTTCTCAAGCAGATCTATCACCTCTTTCTTGAAGTGTGAGCCGTTATCTGATATGATCTCATTCGGAACTCCGTATCGGCAAATGATGTTGTTCTTGATAAACTTAGCCACATGCGACGCCTTCAGCACAACATAGGATTAGGCCTCCACCCACTTCGTGAAGTAGTCGATCGCTACCAGAATGAACTCATGCCCATTTGACCCCTTTGGCATGACTGCCCCAATAATGTCTATCCCCTAGATGGAGAATGGCCAGGGTGAAATCATGTTGTAGAGTTTCAACGACGGAATGTTCATGCGATTAGCATGAATCTGACACTTGTAGCATCACCGTACAAAACCAATACAGTCTTCCTCCATAGTAGACCAGTAATACCCTTGTCTGAGGATTTTTCGGGCTAACATCACACTATTCATATGTGCTCCACATTCTCCTCCGTGGATGGCCTCCATAAGGCGCTTTGATTCCTCTTCTTCTACACATAACTTGTGCCTTCCCAAATGCCCTCTTTTCTAGAGCTTACATCCGCAAATAATGTATTGGCCGGCCAGACGCCGTATTCCTCGTTTGTCATTGGCATTTGTCCCTGGTGGATACACCTCCTTTTCCAAGAGTTCCAAATATCATAGTACCAGAGGTTTTTATCTGAAGCCTCATCTATTGCGGTTACAGTCTCATAGGCCAGTGTGTATTTCTACTCGATAATGATCGGACACATCAGGACTCCCAACGGGATGTCTACCATAGAAGATAGAGTTGCCAAAGCTTCAACGAACCTGTTGTTTTCTCTCAGCGGATGTGTGAAGGTCAACTTTTCAAACCTCACGATCATCATATCCAAAGTCTGATGGTAAACCTTCATCTTCTCTTCTTTGACCTTCTAGTCTCCATATGCTTCACAGACAACCAAGTTTCGAGTCTCTGATAACATCCAACCGTATTATCCCTAGTTCCAAGGCAGCTTCTAAACCAGCAATACACGCTTCGTACTCTGCTTCATTGTCGGACACCTTGAACCAAAGTTTGAAGGCTAAAGGTATATGGGAGTCATCGAACGCTATCAGCAACACATCGATCCCATAACTGTACTAATTAGACGCTCCATCAAAATATATCGTCTAGGTTTCCTTCTCAACATGCAGAATATCTTCATCTGGGAATAGGTATTCCACTACCTCATCTCCCAGGAATTATGCTATGGCTCTTCCCTTGACCAACTTGCGAGTAACATATTTGGGATCGAATTCGGAGAGGAGAGCAACCAACGGGCTAGCCTACCCATAAGCTCCGGTTTCTCAAAGAGATATTTGATCTGATCTAATCTTGAAACCATGATTACAGAGTGAGCTAAGAAAAAATGTGTAGACGCGCCCGCGTGGGGCCTCATGCTACAGTTCGGACTCGATTTGTGTCGCGCTTCTTAATCTTGAACCAAAGAGTCCAAATCTGGCAAATCGTTTTGAGAAACAGATTTTTGAAAAATGTAGTGCCAAACATGGACTGCTTTGCCTGATACAGAGTCGCCACCTAAATATTTTTAAAATGGGAAATTTAGGAAACCCTGACTCGGTGCCGAAGGCCACATGTCCGTCATCACCGGAGTTGTCTCGGCTCAGGAGCTTGGGTACGATCGGGGAAGGTCAGCTATGAGCACCCCCTTTCGCTTGAACAAGTAATCATATTCTACTAACCGTGATATCCGTTTTTGAAAGCATTATGTGTTCTTTATTCCAATTTATTAGCGTAGAATTACATGTTATGCGCGCAGCAAACAAGTCTAGACAGATTGTCTAATTGGAAATAAACATTGCATTTCCGTTTGCTTTGAAAAATGCTTTGGAATTTGCTACTCGCAAGTAGGCTAAAATACGGATTTCAACGAGTTTTCCAACTCAAACAATCCAACCTTCACCCACAGGCATTCAAAACAGTTTAACACATAAGCATCTAGCCACATGTTAAGCATGCTGTCAGGCAACATTCACACTCATGCGATATGCTAAAGCGGAAATACTTACATCATACTCCGTGCCAAAACAAAGAACTGTTAGCAAACATGCATGATCCAAGTCCATGTGAAGTGCCTTAATGCACGCATACAAAATGTTTACTAGAGCATGCTCGTCTATCCTAACATGTCATGTGAAAATGCACAATTATCACGTATTCAGTTTTGGAATTTGAAGCATTGATGCAATTAGCGTGATGTACCCGAGCCTATGCATGCAATACAAATGCATGGATGCACACATGCATAGCATAAGGTATGCTAATTTAAACGTGCCCTAATACTAACCATTAAAGCTGGTAAGTAAAAGGGAAGAAAGAAGTGAGGTTGGAAGACATACACACACTCACGCACGCTTATTACAGTATTGCCCTCACTCGGAGGGACCGAATAAATATTACAAATTAATTAACTACACAAGCTAATTAATATTACAAATTACCTAATTTAATTAACAAATTAAATAAATTAATTAAAGCAGGAAAACGTCTCGGGAAACGCGCCACCATGCGCAAGCTGCCTCTGTTTCCTCCCTTTCCTCCTCTGGAGGTGTGTCAAAACCTCTGGACTGCATCCTTGGACAGAGGGGATCACCACCGGCTGATTGAAATTTCCACCGGCAGTGTAGTATGGCCGTCGGCACAAAGTTGAAGCTGTCTGCAGAGAAAATGGTGCCGGTCGGCAGAGTATTCCTGCAGAACCTGCAACTCACAGTAACAGAGGGCAAAACAAGGCATGACAGCACATTCAAGGCATGTATGCACCAACCATGTCTCTTATCATTGTAATGACTCAAAGGACATGTGCCTCGGTTCTCGGCCACCAATCACGCATTTTCCATGTATGATGGCCCAAAGAACCGAGTATGC
>NW_021026806.1:2085263-2097189 GCF_004153795.1 Camellia sinensis | reverse complement strand
CCTCGGTGTTGAAGCGGGTGACGAAGCTGCGGAGCGACTCCCCCTCGGTCTGACGAATGTTTAGGAGTTGGGTGGCTGGGCGTCTCTGACGCTGGGCCCCGATGAAGTGGCTCAGGAAAGAGTCACTGAGGTGTTGGAAGGTAGAGACGGAGTCTGCCGGTAACTGGCTAAACCACAATCGAGCTGATCCCTTTAGTGTCACTGGAAAAGCTCGGCACATGATCTCGTCAGGGAAAGCATGGAGGATCATGAGGGTGCGGTAGGTTTCCAGATGGTCGACTGGGTCCGTCGTGCCATCGAAGGAGTCAATGGTAGGCATTTTGAACTTGGCGGGCAACGGTTTGTCGCGGATGGAGGCAACAAAAGGCGAGTTGGCGGTGGCTGAGGGCTTGTGCTGGATGTTCTGGATGACCCCTTGTAGTTGGAGTTTCATGGCTCGGAGTTCTGCGTCCCAGAGGGGAATGTTGTCGCCATGGTTGGTCAATGGGGGCTGGACACTGCTGGCTTCCCCCTTAAGGGCTAGTGGCACGACCGGCGGGCGTGGAGGCGGGGGTAGTAGGCTCATATTTGGAGGAGGAGGGGGTTGTAAACCTTCTGGGTTGGGGAGGTTGGGGGGAGGGGGTTGTGGAGCAGTGTGGTCCGGGATTCTTTCTTGGTTGGGTGGAATGTCTGGAGGTGGAGCAGAGAGGTTTCTTTGGAGCAAAGCATTGATCAGGGCCTGGTTTTGCTCGGCCATGCGGTTAATACTGTTGGTAAGTTCGACGATGTACTGTGGTGGGTTGTTTGGATGGGAAGGTTTTGTTTGATGATCGGTGGTATTATGGTGGGAGGCCATGGACCTAGTCGTGACCATACACCTGGACGGGCGAGAGGAAAAAGGTAATAGTGAGAAAGGAGGGCTCCGGCAATAGCGAACATAACTAGCGCACGAATAAACCAC
This sequence comes from Camellia sinensis, assembly GCF_004153795.1. Lineage (NCBI taxonomy): Eukaryota > Viridiplantae > Streptophyta > Magnoliopsida > Ericales > Theaceae > Camellia > Camellia sinensis. Next base: position 2,096,249 of record NW_021026806.1, on the reverse strand, counting down.
AAAGTTCCCATAGACGGCGCCAACTGATGATGCTGTCCGTCCCGGGTGGATGGGTCGGGCTGGTCCAGGCTCTTCAAGTTCCGGTTTAGGGTGATGATTCCGTCAAGTGACCTGCATGCAAGTCCAAAGGGGAACGGGGCAGTCCCCGAGTGAACCCTCCGGCGTGAGAATTAGTAGAGGAAGAAGAAAATGTAGAGAGAGAGAGATGGAACTGATGAAAAGCTTAGGTAGTGTTTGGTAGAGTTTTGTAAATGTGATTTGAGAGTATGAGTTGTATTTTGAGTTTGTGTGTTGTCTTTCTATTCTTGCTTATATTCTTTGGTAATCATTTAAATGTCCCTTGTGATGTGCCCCCTTCCGCCGAAAGCTTGTGCCGTAGCTTACCTTGTTCAGGGCGAGGGGGCTCTGTTCCGACGGGGAGGTGTTGTCGTAATAAATGCTGTGATGGGATGCATTAATGTGAACCGGGATCAATCGTGCATACTGGAATAATGAAATGTAATTTGTAAAATAAATTGAAGATTTTTAATATTTTACCAATATATATTATTTAAAAAAAGTTTAATATTATTAAAGGAAAACAATTTTATAAGGCAATGAAGATGAATATTATTATTAAACGGAAATAATTTATAAGGAAATGAAGTTCAATCAATAAAAGGAGAATATTATTATTAAAAGAAAATTATATTATAAGGAATATTAATATTATTATGTATTTTATTTATTTATTTTTTTAAAAAAAGTTTGAATTGGGATCAATCGTGCACACTGGAAAATATTATTATGTATTTTATTTTAATTGTTTTAAAAAAAAGTTTGAATTGGGATCAATCGTGCACACTGGAATAGTGAAATGTAATTTGTAAAATAAATTGAAAATTTTTAATATTTTACCAATATATATTCTTTAAAGGAAAATAATTTATACGGCAATGAAGACCGATCAATAAAAGGAAAATATTATTATTAAAAGAAAATTATATTATGAGGAATATTAATATTATTATGTATTTTTATTTTTAAAATGTTATTGTATATTATTATAAAGAATGTAGCTTCAATAAAGAAAAATACCATAATAAATATTTAATATTATTAGTATGTATTTTTATTTTGGATCATTTGCATCCAATAAATTCTAAAAAAAAAATTAAAAAAACTAATTTAAAAAAAAAAAAGGTTTGAACCGGGATCAATCGTGCATACTGGAATAATGAAATGTAATTTGTAAAATAAATTGAAGATTTTTAATACTTTACCAATATATATTCTTTAAAAAAAGTTTAATATTATTAAAGGAAAACAATTTTATAAGGCAATGAAGATGAATATTATTATTAAATGGAAATAATTTATAAGGAAATGAAGATCAATCAATAAAAGGAGAATATTATTATTAAAAGAAAATTATATTATGAGGAATATTAATATTATTATGTATTTTTTAAAAAAAATATTATTGTATGTTATTATAAAGAATGTAGCTTCAATAAATAAAAATACCATATTAAATATTTAATATTATTAGTATGTATTTTTATTTTGGATCATTTGCATCAAATAAATTCTAAAAAAAAAAAATTAAAAAAACTAATTTAAAAAAAAAACGTTTGAACCGGGATCAATCGCGCATACTGGAATAATGAAATGTAATTTGTAAAATAAATTGAAGATTTTTAATATTTTACCAATATATATTCTTTAAAAAAAGTTTAATATTAGTAAAGGAAAACAATTTTATAAGGCAATGAAGATGAATATTATTATTAAACGGAAATAGTTTATAAGGAAATGAAGATCAATCAATAAAAGGAGAATGTTATTATTTAAAGAAAATTATATTACAAGGAATATTAATATTATTATGTATTTTATTTTATTTTTTTTAATAAAAAGTTTGAATTGGGATCAATCGTGCACACTAGAATAGTGAAATGTAATTTGTAAAATATATTGAAATTTTTTAATATTTTACCAATATATATTCTTTAAACGAAAATAATTTATAAGGCAATGAAGACCGATCAATAAAAGGAAAATATTATTATTAAAAGAAAATTATATTATGAGGAATATTAATATTATTTTGTATTTTTACTTTTAAAATATTATTGTATATTATTATAAAGAATGTAGCTTCAATAAAGAAAAATACCATATTAAATATTTAATATTATTAGTATGTATTTTTATTTTGGATCATTTGCATCAAATAAATTCTAAAAAAATAAAAATAAAAAACTAATTTAAAAAAAAAAAGTTTGAACCGGGATCAATCGTGCATACTGGAATAATGAAATGTAATTTGTAAAATAAATTGAAGATTTTTAATATTTTACCAATATATATTCTTTAAAAAAAGTTTAAAAGTCGAGCCCCATTTCTGAGTTTGGTTTGGGCCTAAAAAAATTCAGGCTGACCCTATCATGTAGTCCTGGATCATTCTGGTCCAAGAGACTGTGAGTATAAACACAAGAAGTCAAACTACATTTGGTTGTTTAGTAGAGAGCGTGAGGACCTAAACAAGACAACTAACGGATGTTTGAAATATTAATCGACAATTAAATTTCCTATTGAGACACATTTAAGAGAATGTTATGAAATTCCTTAGAAAATTGACACAACACAACAATCATTCAGTGGAAATGAGGTAAGGGACTCAACCAAAACACCATATGGAAAAGATTGCAAGAAGTTTCTAGATACAAATCCACTTTAACAAAGAACCAGAAGAATAGATTGAATTGCACAACTCAAGAATTTAATCATTACGGTTTTGAATCATTTGCATCAAATAAATTCTAAAAAAAACTAATTGAAAAAACTAATTAAAAAAAAAAACTCTTTGAAAATTCATTGGAATAGTGTCTGTTCTAATCAAAAGCGAAAGCAGATGCTCTGATAAACCTAGTTTGTAAATCCTTCAATATGTCTTCAGACAAACAGTTGGAATCAAATTCTGTTTGAATCACAATTTCAGCTTCTTTTTAGGCCGTTTCACTACAGCATCTGCAATGTCCTTTGATGACTGCAACAGAAAAACATTAAAGACTAAGCAAATGTTACAATTTTGATTTGACTAGCATGAAATGGTCAATGGCAACAAACCTTTTTTTTTTTCCCTTATCTTTCTTTTTCTTCTTCTTCTTCTTCTTGTGTTTCTTTGACTCAATTTTTTCACCTCCATCTTCCAAAGTATTCTATCATATTTTCAACCAATTAGGAAGAAAAATAGGCCATAGAAACACACCGGTTTATTGAAGCTTTTCCAAAAATGATTACAGGAATACAAAAATAAACCACTCATAGTCGCCAAAAGAGTCTACATGTCGAACTATTCTTCCTGAATGTGAAGCCCCACATGTTATAGAAAGAACATTAGATTTTATTGCTTATTGCAATATGAGAAATACTATAGGGATATATGTAACATCCCAAATATCATTAATGCGAGTAGATCAATCACATACGAGCAGGAAAGGCAACCATCATCATAACGTAATAGATGAAGTATAAAACAAGTGAAATTATGAGAATACATTAAAGTAAATATATACTGTATCAAGGATTTTGTCCAGAATTGATCAAATTGAATACTCATTATTTCCACACACAATGTACAGAGAGAACCAGTTGTCGCACTGCCAAACCTCCATACAAACACCAAATGATAAGAAGGGAAGAGATCAAGCACCCACCAACAAATACAACCACATCCCAGTAGATTGATAGTCTAGGAGTGAACACTGGCCGGTAAGCCCACCTAGAACCAATTAGGTATAGTACCAATTGTAAATACAAATGAATGCGAGTACAATACTACTTTGTCAAATAGGGATAAAAACACTAAACTTTTGTAAGTCATTATCAGGATAAGACAAACCAAAATTTGGAGAAAAAATCCGTTAATGCTTACTATAGTTAGCTGTTAGAATTCCAACTCTAACAAGAAATTAGATTACAGATATCTTCTTTTAACTATTCTGCATATATTCATCTGAATTATGAAAATACCAGCTACTTGAATATGGACAAGAATAAAAAAGCAACAAAAGTCAAAATCAATGAGATTTAGTAAATCACTATTATACCAAGTCTAAACCATATAATCCAACAGGAAAGACTCTTCGAAGAAAAATTAGGTCATGAGTTTGGTCATGTATATAAGGCTTATAAGTCATGAATTTGATCTGCATTGCACATAAGGAAAAAAAGGGGTGTCCACAAACTTGACTAGGTTTAACCAGGTCCATAGCCTAGTTCGAGAATAAAGGAATTTAACACCATTGGGAAAAAAACTACAAGATATAACTGGTAAGTACTTGCATTTACAATATCCTTTGCATTTTTGACAGCCCGTTCAACAAGTTTGGGGTTTATAGAAGCCAATCCATTAGGCTCTTGAAGTTTTCTTTTAAGGAACTTCACCAAAGCCGCAGCCTTGTTTGTTGTCCATGGCCCACCGGGGTGAGGTAACCTACAGAAAAAGCATCATATTGTGAACAAAAGGCTTAAATTTCAAGTGATTTTTTTTATATAAAATTATACAAGTTATAGATTAATGGAGAATTCAGTAGGGAATTTCTTCTTATTTAGGTTATTGAGTTGGGTACTTGGAAATTTGAGGAGGGGATGAAAAAATAAGAATTGGGTTGTGCCATATTAATCAAATAAATATTATGCGAAAACATACAATAACCGACATGATACTCGAACAATATGCTTGATCTATTCCATCTAATTGGGGGCAAAGTCTGAATTTTCAATTCAACACTCTTTCTCGTGAAATTCACCTAAGATACAATAATAGTCTCATAATTCCATGAATAGGGTTCTAAGTTTTGGTATGAATTAGTGAAAGGGATCAAAGAATGAATTCAGATTAGTCTGAGAGGTTGCAATGAGAGAGTAGTTGAGTAGGGTACTTGGAAATTTGAGGAGGGGATGAAAAAAATAAAAATTGGGTTGTACCATATTAATGAAACTCAATGCGAAAACATCCAATAACCCACATGATATTTTTGAGAGGGAGTTTTTTTAGTATGTCTGCATGTTCTTTAAATTTTCATCTATTTATGCTGCAAGATAATCTTGTCATATGTCTATTACTTTCATATACCCTTGTGGCAATATTAGTTGTTTTGCAGACTGTGGCACTAATAACTATTTTTTAGATGATAGCACTAATAGCATCTTGATTGGTTGTTATGGGTTGGGGTGATTAGGATTTTATTTGTTAGGTGTGTTCTGTCACGGAATTGTCAAAGGGGGAGATTGTTAGATTTTTGTAACTGGCAATTCCGTTTGACAAAACTTTTTTCAATTATAATTTTATTCGCTCTTATATTTCAATGAGGATGTGAGTATTTAGTTGTGAATCCAATCTGAGTTGTGCCTATGCAGAGTAGCTTGTGATCTTGATCCTTTCATTTTTGCCACTTCGCTGAAGCAAAAAGCAAAAATACTGTCGAAGTTGTTTGACCGCTTGAGCAGTCATTTGTGCGTTCCAGCAAAGAAAAGAATCCCTTAGTACTTTTACAAAGCACCTAAATTTCTAGGAAGAAAGTTTTACTGCTCGAGTGGTGAATGTTGCGCTCGAACGGTCAGCCTATATGTTTTGCACCACCTTTACTCACACCGCTTGAGTGGTGAAGTGTGCTCTCGAGCGATCTTCGTGATCTAATTTTCTATAAAGTGAGCTATTTGTTATTTTTAGGGTTTGAGCCGTCCAGATTTTCAAAGAGGAAGAAAAAACAAAGTATTTTATATTGGATGGTGCTTTAAGAGTGCTTTCTTGATGATTTAAGACTAATCAATGGATCTGTAGGTTTTGTGTGTTTTCTTTAATTCACAAATGAGAGAGTTGTTCTTCGATGAATTTCAGAGAATTTGGGCCTAAAATTTTGGTAGATTCCGGAGTGGCTCGCCGTCGTGAATTCGATATCCGCGTTGTAGATTCAATGTTGGGCAAGCCAATTTTGAGGTGAAGACGGTAGTGGAAGAGGCATATTGGAGTTGGTTAAATTCGGGTGTGGATTCGCTAGATAATTGAGGATCCACATATGTAGTTCTTTTTTATTTTCTTAGTGGATTGTTTTGTGACTTTGGCCCGTAATTTTTTTTATCACAAGGATAGGCGCTCCAATTGTGATTTTTCCACGTTAAATCGGTGTGTTGATTTGTTTTTGATTATTTAATTGGGATTGTTCTTCGTTATTTAAAAGTAAAACGTAATCACAAATCAATATCTAAGGGATTTTAATTTTTTCAATATTCAAACAATATGCTTTATCTATTCCATCTAATTAGGGTAAAGTCAGAATTTGTAGTTCAAGACTCAGTAAAATTCTCATGAAAGTCATCGAAGATACAATAATAGTCTCATAATTCCATGAATAGGGAGTGAAAGAGATTGCAAAATCAATTCAGATTAGTCTGAGAGGTTGTAATGATGATTAATAAACTAAATTGATTTTTTTTTTTTTTAACTAAAGATTTATAAGAAAGTAGTTGAGTTGGGTACTAGGAAATTTGAGGGGACGAAAAAAAAAAAGAATTGGGTTGTGCCATATTAATCAAATACAAAGCAAAAACATACAGTAACCCACAAGATATTTAAGCAATATGCTTAATCTATTCCATGTGATTGGGAGTAAAGCCTAAATTTTCAGTTCAATCAAGACCCAGTAAAATTCTCATGAAATTCATCAAAAATACAATAATAGTCTCATAATTCCATGAGTAGAGAGTGAAACAGATTGTTGAATGAATTCAGATTAGTCTTATAAGTTGCAATAACAATTAATTAATAAACTAAATAGATTTTTTGAAAAAAAAAAAAAAAACTAAAGATATAAGAGAGAGAGAGAGAGAGACCTGGGTTGTTAAAATCGCGGTTCAATATTTTTTTTTATATAAAATCTATACACTTTTTCAATACTTCTTCCGTCTCAAAATATTAATCCCTTATTTTATTTTTTATTGTTCCAAAATATTAGTCACTTTTTAAAAATCAAAGACAAATAATATTTATTTTTTATTTTTCCCTTCTTTTAAATTAAGGGTAAATTACAAACACCTCTTTAGGTTTGATTAAAATACAAATCGCCCCTCTGTGGTTCTGAAAATTACATCCCACCCTCCGAGGTTTCTAATGTCATAACAAATCGCCAATTTTATTAATAAATTATTAAGTCAATTAACGATTTTTAATGATATTAGAAATATGTTTTAATTAATAATTTAGGTAATTTTATTCATGTATAGGAGATCAATTATGAATTTTATTTTTTTAATTAATTCTGTTAAATAAAAAATTCTAATAAGTTTCCAAATTATAAGGGACAATTCGTATTTTAAACAAATCTCAAGAGATGTATTTATAATTTATCCTTAAATTAATTAATACCACAAAAAATATAATTATGACAATTAATATTCTCTAAAAAAATATACTCTCAAAAAACAATTTTCAAAAATTAATTTTTTAAGGTAAAGTAATTATACTACAAAAAAATTAAATTTCCCAAAACAAAACTATATTATTTTTAAACGAAGTGAGTATATTTTTTCTAACATTTCAATTTTAACAAGTGATGTTCCTTATCATATTTATTGATCTACAACACTGTTTATTGTATTATTTCAAAGAATAATTAAAGCCTACAGCCTACACCTATTTGTAGAGGGCATTGGAGATCTAAAAGGTGAGATTGAAACACGATTTACTCTCTCACCCAAACTCGGTATATACACCCATTTAAAAAAAACTCTGCATATACCTCTCTCTCTCTCTATTGTATTATTTCAAAGAAAATAATTAAAGCCTACAGCCTACACCTATTTGTAGAGGGCATTGGAGATCTAAAAGGTGAGATTGAAACACGATTTACTCTCTCACCCAAACTCGGTATATACACCCATTTAAAAAAAACTCTGCATATACCTCTCTCTCTCTCTCTCTCTCCCCCTCTCTCCCTCCTTTATACCTTCGATGACCAACGTTCCAGCTGCTTCTTGCCGACCGACTCCACTGCAGTTCTTCTTCCTCCATTATTTGACAAGTGCTAGGTCTTCTCAATTCCACCACATAGTTCCCTTTCATCCAAACAGCCCAGTATCTATCTCCTCTCTCCACACCAAATATTTTCCAACCTCAAGCCCAACAATTGCATTACCGACGGCAGACCCAGAGCCATCCTCTCACTGATTACGGAGTAATGGATGTATGAATAGATGTGAACCTGTTCATGAAATTGCCAATCAGATTTAGATATACCCAAATTCTGTAAGTAATATTTGAATTTAATGGATATCTCGTATGTGCTATTATTATTTTTTTTTTTTTGTATATATGCTTCATATTTTTACCCAAAATCTTGATCGAATTTATTTTGCATCTGGACTTGTTTGATTTTGATAGACGGTTTCATCTCACACCAAAACGCGATTTTCTCTCTTAAGAATTGCGTTTCTCCCACAAAATCGTCACCTACTGTAACGATTCCTGCTACTAAGGGTAATATCAAAACCAGGAATGTTCACAAAATTAATGTTTTGTGTAGATCACACCAAATATTATTAGTGAATTTTTACTCAATCAAAATGAATAATCCAACATGATCCAAAGACCCAGTTTCAGGCAACATATTTTTGTTCAAAGCTGGGTTGTGCATGCCTAAATCTGATAGAACATGAGCTATGAAACTCAGTATGAGGAATACGAAAAATGCATTCAGTATCATGAGCTATGCACTGATAATTTGCAATTTGCAAGTATAAATCTGACAGAACAAGACAGGAAGAATCACCACAAGACAATGACAGCAAGAAAAGAGGAGAAAGGGTATAAAGGCAATAGCTATAAATGCAGGTAATGTGCAATGTACACATACCGCCAGTTTGTCATTTGAACAAAACGTTGTAACCCAGATCCAACTACATGCCACGTATTAGTACTGCTTTCATGAGAGATCTCAAACTCATTAATAGGGGCAGTTCGCTGCTTCTGCACCATATCAGCCACATGGTTCAAGTTTACTGGATTATTCCAACCTGTCAGACACCCAAAGGCAACACAAAAGAAGTAGAAGATTGTAAATGTATATAAACAAATATATACATATATACCCCTATATGTAATGTTTTGATTGTCTCATCTGTTCTCTCTCTCTCTCTCTCTCTCTCACAACACACACACACCACACACACTCACACACACACATAATAAATCAATAAATAAATCCCACAATCACAGCAAAGGACAACCCCAATGCATATTGATACTCTTTATGGTATCGTAGAAATGTGCACATAAGCACTGACATTGATGCACATATAATAGATATACACAATGCATTCTAATGAAGAAAATAAGATAAATTTCCAAACCTTCTTCCTTATTGTCTTCCATTCTTTTCGTACAAGCTCATAGGCAGCAACAGGTCACTTCATGAGTAGCCTCTCTCATAAACAGCACTCATGCAAAAAGGTTCAATGCCACGAGCTTGCAAGTTTTCCTTGAATGATACCCACCTTTCAGATGCCTCCAGAAGATCCATTTTGTTGTAGGCAACTAAATACGGCTTTTCAGCAAGTTCAGGATTGAACAGTTTCTAGCTCAAGACGAACTGCATCAAATTCATATTCAGGTTGCTGTGATGAACCATCAACAACATGTACCTAAGGTTCCATATTGATAATAGTTCTATTAGTCCGAAAAAGAATTGGCCCAAGCAAATCCACAAATAAAATAGAAGTAGAATAACTCTACATCTGAAGTAAGAATAAAAGCTCTAGTTTCACAATCTCACAAAATAACATTGTGTGGCGAATTTCAAAAGCAAGAAACAAAATGTACAGCTATGACATCTTTCTTCAGTAATTACTCCTATAAAGGCAATGCTATTTCAAAATCTTAGTGAGCAAGCACAATTTATGAGAGGGTTTATACAAAGCAGAACATCTTTCTGTGTGCCGGAGAAACTCATGGCCTAAACCAACTCGGTGTGCTCCTTCAAGTAAACCTGGAGATCAGCTACGACATTGTAGACATAGTCAAATGAAACAAACACCGAGATTTGGAAGTAAAGTTGTAAGGGATAGTTTGCAATAGCTGGCTGAGCAGAACTAATAACACTAAGAAGTGTGCTTTTCCCTGCATTTGGAGCACCTATTATTCCAACATCAGCTACCAACTTAGGTCTAACTCCACCACCTGGTCAAAATGCTCACAAATAATTAATAACAAAATTGACAGATCCACAACCATAAGCTCATGATATAACCAAAAGATACTCAGTTATATAATATAGCTATCTTGCCAGATGATCAAGAGCCATCGAACAGCTTATTAAAATACGTCCAAGACTTAGAGTCAAGTGCTAGACGACCTTCCCCCTGTTCATTATAAGAGCAGCTACATCTGAGCCCCTTATTCATAAAAAATACACCAACACATGAATGTACGCTAAAACTTGGATGAATCGGTAATCGGGCATGAATTAACAACTTATAATTCCACTAAGTGAGTCTCACTAACACAAATCTTGGTGATCTAAAACTTTGTATTCCAAATGCAGTGCCATCTTGGAATAGGAGAATATTGCATTGTGACGCCTCTGACCCCCATAAATTGGCAGACTCTTGTATACTTAAATTGATAAAATATTAAATTAGTGACCTCAGAAATTGAGCATAATATTGACTTTTGCCTGCACTTTGTACAACAGTTATTTATTTATTTATTGACAAAGCAAATAGTAAATTTTAATGCACAGCGAAGGCATCAACCATCTACCACGCATGTACCAGCAAAAGAACAACCGAACTACAACAGAACAAACACCTATACTCTCAACAAGGATGCTACAAATCAATAAAAAATCCCGAAACATTTACCGAGTGTTAAATCAATATAGCAGTTACCTATTCAAATTTTTAAAAATCATGAACAAACAATTTTAAGAACAATTGAAAGACTCC
>NW_021026806.1:2062347-2077822 GCF_004153795.1 Camellia sinensis | reverse complement strand
ACAATTCTGGGCCCTCCTCTCCAATCTCTGCAATCTTTGGCACCTTGTTCGTCCCCGACTTAAAAGAAGCATTGCCTCTGTTTCCCTCAAAGTCAGCGGCCCAAAGGTTTTTACCTGATGAAAAGAACTTTCCATAATTTCGGAACTCTATTCAAATTTTATTTTCAAAAAATTTCCAAAGAATTTTAGATCTTATTCCAAGAAATCAATCAAACAGTCACCTTATAGTCAAATGTCTTCTAAGGAAATTCAAAATTTCACTTCAAAGTGGAAGACTCGGTCATCACCTCCTCATCAACACTTTTCCATAAAATCAAATTCCCTCTAAAGTAAAAAACCTAAAGATTTATGTCTGATCAAAAACTTTCTATAATTTCTAAAATTCTACTCGGGTTTTCTTTCACAACTCTTTTCCCCCAAGGAGCTCTGAATCTTATTCCAAGTATCTAATCAAACAATTGTCTCCTTAGTCAAATGTCATTCTAGGGGATTTCGAATTTTATTCAAAATTGAAGATTTGGTCACCACTTCCTTATCTACCATTTTTCATAAAAGTCGAAATTCCCCCTAAAGTCAATGACTTAAAGATTCATATTCGATCAAACACCTTGCATAATCTCCGAGGCTCTACCTAAGTTGGAAAGTTTCTTTTTTTTTTTTTTAGAAGTTATTCTTTAATAACATGTTTTCATGGGTATTTAAATTTTAAAAAGCCAATCATTCTTTTCTTTATCCTCTTCTTCCTTAATCACTAAGGCAAGAACCCAAATTCAAACTCAAATTCTTTAAAATTGGGAAACCCCCCCGCCCCCTAATTTACTACTGAATATTCAAATCAAGATCAAAATATGAATCACTGCCTAAATTGAACCCCCAAATCTTTGTGACCGCATCATTGCCCCCAAAATAACTCGGATTGCCACAGAATCAAATGATTGCCACGTCAGACTCCCCAGACTTTTGGAATGAAATCACTGTCTTTCTCGTTGTTAGATCGATGGAATCAATTAATATCAAATCAAATCATTTCAAAAATATCACATAAGCAGAAAATTTGCATTCATACCTATTTGGGGGGCAAAGTTGCCCTGTCTTAATTTAGAAGTCAGACCTAGGATTCACTAAATCATTCAAAGAGGCAATAATACAATCCTGGAAAGGAGGGTATCCTGCCCTAGTTTGGAAGCTACTAATGCTCTCTCCATGCAAAAGGAGGCAAGTTTGGTCACAAAAGGGCACATCAATTGCTACTATCAATATACCACTCCTTCCACAAGGGAATGATCAAACAGTACTAGTAGCATAGTGTCATGCTTGCCTTATTGACGTAACATAACCTACGAATACTGTCCGGGATACTATGCAACAAACACGAGGATAGGTGAATGGAACCAATCAATTTTGTTTAACACTTACCATTGGATCTCGAAGTCATCGTCATCACCCATTAGGTGATAGTTGCCTGACCAAGAGAATTCAGAGGAACGTAAAGGATTCCTACCAGAGTGATCAAGCTAAACAATTGTCTTTACATTACTTATTGTTTCCCGAAATGTGCTCAATTTATTTTCAAAAGTGCGTGATCAAATTTCAACTTCTATTTTTTACAAAATAAAGTGCAGTTTTTTTTTTTCTTTAAAATTTCAATGTTTCCCTTTCCTCTTTTTTTTGGAAAGTTTTGAGAAGTTCGGATTTTATTCCAAGGAATCAACCAAACGATCACCCTTTAACCAAATATCTTGTACAGGAACAAAAATTTTATTCGAAATGAGAGGCTCAGTCATTACTTCCTTGTCTAACATTTCTCCATACAATTAAGGTTCCCTCAAAGTCAGCGGTCCAGAGGTTTTTACCTGATGAAAAGAACTTTCCATAATTTCGGAACTCTATTCAAATTTTTTTCAAAAAATTTCAAAAGAATTTTAGATCTTATTCCAAGAAATCAATCAAACAGTCACCTTATAGTCAAATGTCTTCTAAGGAAATTCAAAATTTCATTTCAAAGTGGAAAACTCGGTCATCACCTCCTCATCAACACTTTTCCATAAAATCAAATTCCCTCTAAAGTCAAAAACCTAAGGATTTCTGTCTGATCAAAAACTTTCCATAATTTCTAAAATTCTACACGGGTTTTTTTCACAATTCTTTCCTCCCAAGGAGCTCTCGATCTTATTCCAAGTATCTAATCAAACAATTGTCTACTTAGTCAAATGTCTTTCTAGGGGATTTCAAATTTTATTCAAAATTGAAGATTTGGTCACCACTTCCTTATCTACCATTTTTCATAAAAGTTGAAATTCCCCCTAAAGTCAATGACTTAAAGATTGATATTCGATGAAACACCTTTCATAATCTCCGAGGCTCTACATAAGTTGGAAAGTTCTTTTTTTTTTTCGAAGTTATTATTTAATAACATGTTTTCTTGGGGATTTAAATTTTAAAAAGCCAATCATTCATTTCTCTATCCTCTTCTTTGATCACGAAGGTAAGAACCCAAATTCAAACTCAAATTCTTTAAAATTGTGAAACCACCTCCCTAATTTACTACTAATTACACAAATCAAGAACAAAATATGAATCACTGCCTAAATTGAACCCCCAAATCTTTGTAACTACATGATTGCCCCCAAATAACTCGGATTGCCACAGAATCAAATCACTGCCACGTCAATTGTGAAACCACTCCCCTAATTTACTAATTACTCAAATCAAGAACAAAATATGAATCACTGCCTAAATTGAACCCCCAAATCTTTGTAACTGCATGATTGCCCCCAAATAACTCGGATTGCCAGAGAATCAAATCACTGCCACGTCAGACTCTTTAGACTTTGGGAATGAAATCACTGTCTTTCTCGTTGTTAGATCGCTGGAATCAAATAAAATCCTTTCAGAAATATCACACAAGCACATAATCTGCATTCGTGCCTATTTGGGGGGTACGGTTGCCCTGTCCTAATTTAGAAGTCGGACCTAGGATTTAGTAAATCATTCAAAGAGGCAATAATACAATCCTAGAAATGAGGTTATCCTGCCCTAGTTTGGAAGTTGCTAATGCTCTCTCCATGCAAAAGGAGGCAAGTTTGGTCACAAAAGGGCACGGCACATCAGTTGTTACTATCAATATACGACTCCTTCCACAGGGAATGATCAAACAGTACTAGTAGCATAGTCTCATGCTTGCCTTATTGACATAACATAACCCACGAATACTGTCTGGGATACTATGCAACAAACTCGAGGATAGGTGAATGGAACCAGTCAATTTTGTTTAACACTTACAATTGAATCTCGAAGTCATCGTCATCACCCATTGGGTGATAGCTGCCCAACCAAGGGAATTTTGAGGAATTTAAAGGATTCTTACCAGAGTGATCAATCTAAACAATTGTCTTTCCATTACTTATTGTTTCCCGAAATGTGCCCAAATTTATTTTCAAAAGTGCGTGATCAAATTTCAACTTCTATTTTTTTCAAAATAAAGTGTAGTTTTTTTTTTTTCTTTAAAATTTCAATGGTTCCCTTTCCTCTTTTTTTTTGAAAGTTATGAGGAGTTCGGATATTATGCCGAGGAATCAACCAAACGATGACCCTTTAGCCAAATATCTTGTACAGGAACAAAAATTTTATTACAAATGAGAGACTCAGTCATTACTTCCTTGTCTAACATTTCTACAAAAAATTAAGGTTCCCTCAAAGTCAGCGGCACAAAGGTTTTTACCTGATGAAAAGAACTTTCCATTATTCCCTAACTCTATTCAAATTTTTTTTAAAAAAATTTATAAGAATTTTAGATCTTATTCCAATAAATCAATCAAACAGTCACCGTATAGTCAAATGTCTTCTAAGGAAATTCAAAATTTCACTTCAAAGTGAAAGACTCGGTCATCACCTCCTCATCAACACTTTTCCATATAATCAAATTTCCTCTAAAGTCAAAAACCTAAGGATTTCTTCCTGATCAAAAACTTTCCATAATTTTTAAAATTCTACTTGAGTTCTTTCACAATTCTTTCCTCCCAAGGAGCTCTCGATCTTATTCCAAGTATCTAATCAAACAATTGTCTCCTTAGTCAAACATCTATCTAGGGAATTTCGAATTTTATTCAAAATTAAAGATTTGGTCACTACTTCCTTATCTACCATTTTTCATAAAAGTCGAAATTTCCCCTAAAGTCAATGGCTTAAAGATGCTTATTTGATCAAACACCTTCCATAATCTCCGAGCCTCTACTTAAGTTGAAAAGTTCCTTTTTTTTTTTTACAAGTTATTATTTAATAACATGTTTTCTTGGGGATTTGAATTTTAAAAAGCTAATCATTGTTTTCTTTATCCTCTTCTTCTTTGATCACGAAGGTAAGAACCCCAATTCAAACTCAAATTCTTTAAAATTTGAAAACCACCTACCTAATTTACTACTGATTACTCAAATTAAGATCAAAATATGAATCACTGCCTAAATTGAACACCCAAATCTTTGTAACTGCATCATTGCCCCCAAATAACTCGAATTGCCACAGAATCAAATCACTGCCACATCAGACTCCCCAGACTTTGGGAATGACATCATTGTCTTTCTGGTTGTTAGATTGCTGGAATCAAATCAAATCAAATCAAATCAAATCAAATCATTTGAAAAATATCACATAAGCACAGAATTTGCATTCATGCCTAATTGGGGGCAGAGTTGCCCTGTCCTAATTTAGAATTCAGACCTAGGATTCACTAAATCATTCAAAGATGCAATAATACAATCCTGGAAAGGAGGGTATCCTGCCCTAGTTTGGAAGCTACTAATGCTTTCTCCATGCAAAATGAGGCAAGTTTGGTCACAAAAGGGCACATCAGTTGTTACTATCAATATACCACTCATCAAACACTACTAGTAGCATAGTCTCATGCTTGCCTTATTGACATAACATAACCCACGAATACTATCTGGGATACTATGCAACAAACCCGAGGATAGGTGAATGGAACCAGTCAATTTTGTTTAACATTTACCATTGGATCTCGAAGTCATCGTCATCACCCATTGGGTGAAAGTTGCCCGACCAAAGGAATTCTGAGGAATTTAAAGGATTCCTACCAGAGTGACCAATCTAAACAATTGTCTTTCGATTACTTATTGTTTCCCGAAATGTGCCCCAATTTAATTTCAAAAGTGCGTAATCAAATTTCAGCTTCTACTTTTTTCAAATAAAGTGCAGTTTTTTTTTTCTCTTTAAAATTTCAATGTTTCCCTTTCCTCTTTTTTTTCGAAAGTTTTGAGGAGTTCAGATTTTATTCCAAGGAATCAACAAAACGATCACCCTTTAGCCAAATATCCTGTACAGAAACCAAAATTTTATTCGAAATGAGACAAGGTCATTACTTCCTTGTCTAACATTTCATCATAAAATTAAGGTTCCCTCAAAGTCAGCAGCCCAAACGTTTTTAGCTGATTAAAAGAACTTTTCATAATTTCCGAACTCTATTCAAATTTTATTTTCAAAAAATTTCCAAAGAATTTTAGATCTTATTCCAAGAAATCCATCAAACCGTCACCTTATAGTCAAATGTCATATAAGGAAATTCAAAATTTCACATCAAAGTGAAAGACTCGATCATCACCTCCTCATCAACACTTTTCCATAAAATCAAATTCCCGCTAAAGTAAAAAACCTAAGGATTTCTGTCTGATAAAAAAATTTCCATAATTTCAAAAATTCTACTCGGGTTTTCTTTCACAATTCTTTCCTCCCAAGGAGCTCTCGATCTTATTCCAAGTATCTAATCAAACAATTGTCTTCTTAGGCAAATGTCTTTCTAGGGGATTCCAAATTTTATTCAAAATTGAAGATTTAGTCACCACTTCCTTATCTACCATTTTTCATAAAGGTCGAAATTCCCCCTAAAGTCAATGACTTAAAGATTCTTATTCGATCAAACACCTTCCATAATCTCCAAGGCACTACTTAAGTTGGAAAGTTCCTTTTTTTTAAAAAAGCTATTCTTTAATAACATGTTTTCTTGGGGATTTAAATTTTAAAAAGCCAATCATTCTTTTCTTTTTCCTCTTCTTCTTTGATCACTAAGGTAAGAACCCAAATTCAAACTCAAATTCTTTTAAATTGGAAAACCACACCCCAATTTACTACTGATTACTCAAATCAAGATCAAAATATGAATCACTGCATAAGTTGAACCCCCAAATCTTTGGAACTACATCATTGCCCCCAAATGACTCGGATTGCCACAGAATCAGATCACTGCCACGTCAGACTCCCCAGACTTTGGGAATGAAATCACTGTCTTTCTCGTTGTTAGATCGCTGGAATCAAATCAAATCATTTCCAAAATATCACATAGGAACATAATTTGCATTCATGCCTATTTGGGGGGGAGGGTTGCCCTGTCCTAATTTAGAAGTCAGACCTAGGATTTGCTAAATCATTCAAAGAGGTAATAATACAATCCTCGAAAGGAGGGTATCCTGCCCTAGTTTGGAAGTTGCTAATGCTCTATCCATGCAAAAGGAGGCAAGTTTGGTCACAAAAGGGCACATCAGTTGTTACTATCAATATACCATTCCTTCCACAAGGGAATGATCAAACAGTACTAGTAGCATAGTCTCATGCTTGCCTTATTGACATAACATAACCCACGAAGTGTCCGGGATACTATGCAACAAACCCGATGATAGGTGAATGGAACTAGTCAATTTTGTTTAACACTTACCATTGTATCTCGAAGTCATCGTCATCACCCATTCGGTGATAGTTGCCCGACCAAGCGAATTCTGAGGAATTTGAAGGATTCCTACCAGAGTGACCAATCTAAACAATTGTCTTTCCACTGCTTATTGTTTCCCGAAATGTGCCCCAATTTATTTTCAAAAGTGCGTAATCAAATTTCAACTTCTACTTTTTTCAGAATCAAGTGCCAATATTTTTTTCTTTAAAATTTCAATGTTTCCCTTTCCTCTTTTTTTCGAAAGTTTTGAGTTCGGATTTTATTCCAAGGAATCAACCAAACTATCACCCTTTAGCCAAATATCTTGTACAGGAACCAAAATTTTATTCGAAATGAGAGACTCGGTCATTACTTCCTTGTCTAACATTTCTCCATACAATTAAGATTCCCTCAAAGTCAGCGGCCCAGAGGTTTTTACCTGATGAAAAGAACTTTCCATAATTTCGGAACTCTATTCAAATTTTTTTCAAAAAAATTCCAAAGAATTTCAGATCTTATTCCAAGAAATCAATCAAACAGTCACCTTATAGTCAAATGTCTTCTAAGGAAATTCAAAATTTCACTTCAAAGTGGAAGACTCGGTCATCACCTCCTCATCAACACTTTTCCATAAAATCAAATTCCCTCTAAAGTCAAAAACCTAAAGATTTCTGTCTGATCAAAAACTCTCCATAATTTCTAAAATTCTACACGGGTTTTCGTTCACAATTCTTTCCCCCCAAGGAGCTCTCGATCTTATTCCAAGTATCTAATCAAACAATTGTCTCCTTAGTCAAATGTCATTCTAAGGGATTTCGAATTTTATTCAAAATTGAAGATTTGGTCACCACTTCCTTATCTACCATTTTTCATAAAAGTCGAAATTCACCCTAAAGTCAATGACTTTAAGATTCTTATTCGATCAAACACCTTCCATAATCTCCAAGGCTCTACCTAAATTGGAAAGTTTCTTTTTTTTTTTTAGAAGTTATTCTTTAATAACATGTTTTCTTGGGTATTTAAATTTTAAAAAGCCAATCATTCTTTTCTTTGGTCCTGTTTGGTGCAGCTGTTAAAATAGATTATAGATTATACCTTAACAGATTATAGATTATGACTTTAATCAGAAGCAGTTAATCTATTTGGTGTAACTGTTAGATTATAGATTTAAGTTGCTGAGTAGTGTTTGTTAAATAAGCTGTGAAGTAGCTTTTTCAATTAACTTTTATTTTTTATTATTCACTATTTGTCTACATTTCTCATAAAAAAATAATAATAATATTCTATAGTCCATTTTGGTTTTTTTCTATTTTTAAAAAAATAAAAAATAAAAAAAATATAAGAGTATAACCATGAATTAACATGTCCACAGCAGAAGATGATAATCAGAAGCAAGGGGTGAGCAGCTTCTCAGAATCAGCTTTTTTGACTTAAAATAAGTTACTAGAATCAGAAGTTGTTTGAAATAAGTTTAACCAAACAGTTCAAAATAACTTTTTAAAAGCCAGAAGCCATAAGTTGGCTCAAAAAAGCCCCACCAAACACCCCCTTTATCCTCTTCTTCCTTAGTCAATAAGGCAAGAACCCAAATTCAAACTCAAATTCTTTAAAATTGGGAAAACCCCCCCTAATTTACTACTGATTATTCAAATCAAGATCAAAATATGAATCACTGCCTAAATTGAACCCCCAAATCTTTGTGACCGCATCATTGCCCCCAAATAACTCGGATTGCCACAGAATCAAATCACTGCCACGTCAAACTCCCCAGACTTTGGGAATGAAATCACTGTCTTTCTCGTTGTTAGATCGCCGAAATCAATTAATATCAAATCAAATCATTTCAAAAATATCACATAAGCAGAAAATTTGCATTCATGCCTATTTGGGGGGCAAGGTTGCCCTGTCTTAATTTAGAAGTCAGACCTAGGATTCAGTAAATCATTCAAAGAGGCAATAATACAATCCGGAAAAGGAGGGTATCCTGCCATAGTTTGGAAGCTGCTAATGCTCTCTCCATGCAAAAGGAGGCAAGTTTGGTCACAAAAGGGCACATCAATTGCTACTATCAATATACCACTCCTTCCACAAGGGAATGATCAAACAGTACTAGTAACATCGTTTCATGCTTGCCTTATTGACATAACATAACCCACGAATACTGTCCGGGATACTATGCAACAAACCCGAGGATAGGTGAATGGAACCAGTCAATTTTGTTTAACACTTACCATTGGATCTCGAAGTCGTCGTCATCACCCATTGGGTGATAGTTGCCCGACCAAGGGAATTCTGAGGAATTTGAAGGATTCCTACCAGAGTGATCAATCTAAACAATTTTCTTTCCATTACTTATTGTTTCCCGAAATGTGCCCCAATTTATTGTCAAAACTGCGTGATCAAATTTCAACTTATATTTTTTTCAAAATAAAGTGCCTTTTTTTTTTCTTTAAAATTTCAATGTTCCCCTATCATCTTTTTTTTCGAAAGTTTTGAGTAGTTCGGATTTTATTCCAAGAAATCAACCAAACGATCACCCTTTAGCCAAATATCTTGTACAGGAACCAAAATTTTATTCGAAATGAGAGACTCGGTCATTACTTCATTGTCTAACATTTCTCCGTACAATTAAGGTTCCCTCAAAGTCAGCGGCCCAAAGGTTTTTACTTGATGAAAAGAACTTTCCATAATTCCGGAAATCTATTCAAATTTTATTTTCAAAAAATTTCCAAAGAATTTTAGATCTTATTCCAAGAAATCAATCAAACAATCACCTTATAGTCAAATGTCATCTAAGGAAATTCAAAATTTCACTTCAAAGTGGAAGACTCAATCATCACCTCCTCATCAACACTTTTCCATAAAATCAAATTCCCTCTAAAGTCAAAAACCTAAAGAAATCAACCAAACGATCACCCTTTAGCCAAATATCTTGTACAGGAACCAAAATTTTATTCGAAATGAGAGACTCGGTCATTACTTCATTGTCTAACATTTCTCCGTACAATTAAGGTTCCCTCAAAGTCAGCGGCCCAAAGGTTTTTACTTGATGAAAAGAACTTTCCATAATTCCGGAAATCTATTCAAATTTTATTTTCAAAAAATTTCCAAAGAATTTTAGATTTTATTCCAAGAAATCAATCAAACAATCACCTTATAGTCAAATGTCATCTAAGGAAATTCAAAATTTCACTTCAAAGTGGAAGACTCAATCATCACCTCCTCATCAACACTTTTCCATAAAATCAAATTCTCTCTAAAGTGAAAAACCTAAGGATTTCTATCCGACCAAAAACTTTATAATAATTTCTAAAATTCTACTCGGATTTTCTTTCACAATACTTTCCTCCCAAGGAGCTCTTGATCTTATTCGAAGTATTTAATCAAACAATTGTCTCCTTTGTCAAATGTCTTTATGGGGGATTTCGAATTTTATTCAAAATTGAAGATATGGTCATCACTTCCTTATCTACCATTTTTCATAAAAGTCGAAATTCCACCTTAAGTCAATGACTTAAAGATTCTTATGCGATCAAACACCTTCCATAATCTCCGGGGCTCTACTTAAGTTGGAAAGTTCCTTTTTTTTTTAGAAGTTATTCTTTAATGACTTGTTTTCTTGGGGATTTAAATTTTAAAAAGCCCATCATTCTTTTCGTTATCCTCTTCTTCTTTGATCACTAAGGTAAGAACCAAAATTTAAACTCAAATTCTTTAAAATTGGGAAACCACCCCCCTAATTTACTACTGATTACTCAAATCAAGATCAACATATGAATGACTGCCTAAATTGAACACCCAAATCGTTGTAACTGCATCATTGCCCCATAATAACTCGGATTGCCACAAAATCAAATCGCTGCCACGTCAGACTCCCTAGACTTTGGGAATGAAATCACTGTCTTTCTCGTTTTAGATCGCTGGAATCAAATCAAATCAAATCATTTTAAAAATATCACATAAGCACATAATTTGCATTCAAGCCTATTTTGGGGGTAGGGTTGCCCTGTCTTTAATTAAAAAGTCAGACCTAGGATTCACTAAATCAATCAAAGAGGAAATAATACAATCCTGGAAAGGAGGGTGTCCTGCCCTACTTTCGAAGCTGCTAATGCTCTCTCCATGCAAAAAGAGGCAAGTTTGGTCACAAAAGGGCACATCAGTTGTTACTATCAATATACCACTCCTTCCACAAAGGAATGATCAAACAGTACTAGTAGCATAGTTTCATGCTTGCCTTATTGACATAACATAACCCACGAATAGTGTCCGGGATACTAAGCAACAAACCCGAGGATAGGTGACTGGAACTAGTCAATTTTGTTTAACACTTACCATTGGATCTCGAAGTCATCGTCATCACCCATTGGGTGTGTTTGATTGGACGGACTGGAAAAGGGGGGATTAGAATCCATCGGACTTGAATCCTGGGACTGTGAATCCCCAATCCCCCCAATCAAACACACCCATTGGGTGATAGTTGCCCGACCAAGGAAATTCTGAGAAATTTAAAGGATTCCTATCAGAGTGATCAATCTAAACAATTGTCTTTCCCTTACTTATTGTTTCCCGAACTGTGCCTCAATTTATTTTCAAAAGTGCGAGATCAAATTTCAACTTCTATTTTTTTCAAAATAAAGTGCAGTTTTTTTTTTTCTTTAAAATTTCAATGTTTCCCAATCCGCTTTTTTTTCGAAAGTTTTAAGGAGTTCGAATTGTATTCCAAGGAATCAACCAAACGATCACCCGTTAGCCAAATATCTTGTACAGGAACCAAAATTTTATTCGAAATGAGAGACTCGGTCATTACTTCCTTGTCTAGCATTACTTCATAAAATTAAGGTTCCCTCAAAATCAGCGGCCCAAATGTTTTTACCTGATAAAAAGAACTTTCCAAAATTTCAAAACTCTTTTCAAATTTTATTTTCAAAAAATTTCCAAAGAATTTTAGATCTTATTCCAAGAAATCAATCAAACAATCACCTTATAGTCAAATGTCTTCTAAGGAAATTCAAAATTTCACTTCAAAGTGAAAGACTCGGTCATCACCTCCTCATCAACACTTTTCCATAAAATCAAATTCCCTCTAAAGTCAAAAACCTAAGGATTTCTGTCTGATCAAAAACTTTCCATAATTTCTAAAATTCTACTCGTGTTTTCTTTCACAATTCTTTCCTCCCAAGGAGCTCTCGATCTTATTCCAAGTATCTAATCAAACAATTGTCTCCTTAGTCAAATGTCTTTCTAGGGGATTTCGAATTTTATTCAAAACTGAGGATTTGGTCACCACTTCCTTATCTACCATTTTTCATAAAAGTCGAAATTCCCGCTAAAGTCAATGACTTGAAGATTTTTATTCGATCAAACACCTTCCATAATCTCCGAGGCTCAACTTAAGTTAGAAAGTTCCTTTTTTCTTTTTTTTAGAAGTTAATTCTTTAATAACATGTTTTCTTGGGGATTTAAATTTTAAAAAGCCAGTCGTTCTTTTCTTTTTCCTCTTCTTCTTTGATCACTAAGGTAAGAACCCAAATTCAAACTCAAATTCTTTAAAATTGGGAAACCACCCACCTAATTTACTACTGATTACTAAAATCATGATCAAAATATGAATCACTGCCTAAATTGAACCCCCAAATCTTTGTAACTGCATCATTGCCCCCAAACAACTCAGATTCCCACAGAATCAAATCACTGCCACGTCAGACTCCCCAGACCTTGGGAATGAAATCACTGTCTTTCTCGTTGTTAGATCGGTGGAATCAAATTAAATCAAATCAAATCATTTCAAAAATATCACATGAGCACAAAATTTGCATTCATGCCTATTTGGGGGGCAGGGTTGTCCTGTCCTAATTTAGAAGTCAGACCTAGGATTCACTAAATCATTCAAAGAGGCAATAATACAATCCTGGAAAGGAGGGTGTCCTGCCCTACTTTCGAAGTTGCTAATGCTCTCTCCATGCAAAAGGAGGCAAGTTTGGTCACAAAAGGGCACATCAGTTGTTACTATCAATATACCACTCCTTCCACAAGGGAATGATCAAACAGTACTAGTTGCATAGTTTCATGCTTGCCTTATTGACATAACATAACCCACAAATACTGTCCGGGATACTATGCAACAAACCCGAGGATAGGTGAATGGAACCAGTCAATTTTGTTTAACACTTACCATTGGATCTCAAAGTCTTCGTCATAACCCATTGGGTGATAGTTGCCCAACCAAGGGAATTCTGAGGAATTCAAAGGATTCCTACCAGAGTGATCAATCTAAACAATTGTCTTTCCATTACTTATTGTTTCCCGAAATGTGTCTCAATTTATTTTCAAAAGTGCGTGATCAAATTTCAACTTCTATTTTTTACAAAATCCTTTTTCAAAATAAAGTGCAGTTTTTTTTTTTTTCTTTAAAATTTCAATGTTTCCCAATCCGCTTTTTTTTCGAAAGTTTTGGGGAGTTCGAATTTTATTCCAAGGAATCAACCAAACGATCACCCGTTAGCCAAATATCTTGCACAGGAACCAAAATTTTATTCGAAATGTGAGACTCGGTCATTACTTCCTTGTTTAACATTTCTCCATAAAATTAAGGTTCCCTCAAAGTCAGCGGCCCAAATGTTTTTACCTAATAAAAAGAACTTTCCATAATTTCAAAACTCTTTTCAAATTTTATTTTCAAAAAATTTCCAAAGAATTTTAGATCTTATTCCAAGAAATCAATCAAACAATCACCTTATAGTCAAATGTCTTCTAAGGAAATTCAAA
This sequence comes from Camellia sinensis, assembly GCF_004153795.1. Lineage (NCBI taxonomy): Eukaryota > Viridiplantae > Streptophyta > Magnoliopsida > Ericales > Theaceae > Camellia > Camellia sinensis. Next base: position 2,064,339 of record NW_021026806.1, on the reverse strand, counting down.
ATTTCACTTCAAAGTGAAAGACTCGGTCATCACCTCCTCATCAACACTTTTCCATAAAATCAAGTTCCCTTTAAAGTCAAAAACCTAAGGATTTCTGTCTGATCAAAAACTTTCCATAATTTCTAAAATTCTACTCGGGTTTTCTTTCACAATTCTTTCCTCCCAAGAAGCTCTCGATCTTATTCCAAGTATCTAACCAAACAATTGTCTCCTTAGTCAAATGTCTTTCTAGGGGATTTCGAATTTTATTCAAAACTGAGGATTTGGTCACCGCTTCCTTATCTACCATTTTTCATAAAAGTCGAAATTCCCCCTAAAGTCAATGACTTGAAGATTTTTATTCAATCAAACACCTTCCATAATCTCCGAGGCTCAACTAAAGTTAGAAAGTTCCTTTTTTTTTTTTTAGAAGTTATTCTTTAATAACATGTTTTCTTGGGGATTTAAATTTTAAAAAGCCAATCATTCTTTTCTTTTTCCTCTTCTTCTTTGATCACTAAGGTAAGAACCCAAATTCAAACTCAAATTCTTTAAAATTGGGAAACCACCCACCTAATTTACTACTGATTACTAAAATCATGATCAAAATATGAATCACTGCCTAAATTGAACCCCCAAATCTTTGTAACTGCATCATTGCCCCCAAACAACTCAGATTGCCACAGAATCAAATCGCTGCCACGTCAGACCCCCCAGACCTTGGGAATGAAATGACTGTCTTTCTCGTTGTTAGATCGTTGGAATCAAATTAAATCAAATCAAATCATTTCAAAAATATCACGAGCACAAAATTTGCGTTCATGCCTATTTGGGGGCCAGGGTTGTCCTGTCCTAATTTAGAAGTCAAACCTAGGATTCACTAAATCATTCAAAGAGGCAATAATACAATCCTGGAAAGGAGGGTGTCCTGCCCTACTTTCGAAGCTGCTAATGCTCTCTCCATGCAAAAGGAGGCAAGTTTGATCACAAAAGGGCACATCAGTTGTTACTATCAATATACCACTCCTTCCATAAGGGAATGATCAAACAGTACTAGTAGCATAGTTTCATGCTTGCCTTATTGACATAACATAACTCACGAATAGTGTCCGGGATACTATGCAACAAACCCGAGGATAGGTGAATGAAACCAGTCAATTTTGTTTAACACTTACCATTGGATCTTGAAGTCATCACCCATTGGGTGATAGTTGCCCGACCAAGGGAATTCTGAGGAATTTAAAGGATTCCTACCAGAGTGATCAATCTAAACAATTGTCTTTCCATTACTTATTGTTTCCCGAAATGTGCCTCAATTTATTTTTAAAAGTGCGTGATCAAATTTCAACTTCTATTTTTTACAAAATCCTTTTTCAAAATAAAGTACAGTTTTTTTTTTTTTCTTTAAAATTTCAATGTTTCCCAATCCGTTTTTTTTCAAAAGTTTTGGGGAGTTCGAATTTTATTCCAAGGAATCAACCAAACGATCACCCGTTAGCCAAATATCTTGTACAGGAACAAAAATTTTATTCGAAATGAGAGACTCGGTCATTACTTCCTTGTCTAACATTTCTCCATAAAATTAAGGTTCCCTCAAAGTCAGCGGCCCAAATGTTTTTACCTGATAAAAAGAACTTTCCATAATTTCAAAACTCTTTTCAAATTTTATTTTCAAAAAATTTCCAAAGAATTTTAGATCTTATTCCAAGAAATCAATCAAACAATCACCTTATAGTCAAATGTCTTCTAAGGAAATTCAAAATTTCACTTCAAAGTGAAAGACTCGGTCATCACCTCCTCATCAACACTTTTCCATAAAATCAAATTCCCTCTAAAGTCAAAAACCTAAGGATTTCTGTCTGATCAAAAACTTTCCATAATTTCTAAAATTCTACTCGGGTTTTCTTTCACAATTCTTTCCTCCCAAGGAGCTCTCGATCTTATTCCAAGTATCTAATCAAACAATTGTCTCCTTAGTCAAATGTCTTTCTAGGGGATTTCGAATTTTATTAA
>NW_021026806.1:2033646-2057306 GCF_004153795.1 Camellia sinensis | reverse complement strand
CCTTGTGCTGGAGGACTCTAAACTTTCGCAATACCCTTGACTCAACGAATACGGTTCATCCCTTGTCTCGCCGATGTTACGATATTTGATGATGACGGATCAAGAAGCTCAGATCTGACAATGGTGGAGAATATATATCAGATCCCTTCTTTGAGGTTTGCCAGAATGCAGGGATAGTGAGACATTTCACAGTTCCTGGAACACCGCAGCAGAATGGAGTTGCAGAACGCATGAACCGCACTTTGGTGGAGAAAGTCCGGTGTATGCTGTCACAGTCTGGATTGAGCAAGGCATTTTGGGGCGAGGCATTGAACTATGCTCGTCATCTTGTCAACAGACTACCTACTGCAGCATTAGATGGGAAGACTCCCATGGAGGTATGGTCAGGAGTCCCAGTTACTGATTATGATCAGTTACGTATCTTTGGATGTCTAGCATATTTTCATGTTACAGAATCTAAGTTGGATCCAAGAGCCAAGAAAGCCATCTTCTTGGGCTTCGGTGACGGTGTCAAGGGATACAGACTGTGGTGCCCTGAATCAAAGAAAGTTCTCATCAGAAGAGACGTTACCTTTGATGAGTCTGCAATGCTGAAGCAACCAGATCCTCAACAGAATGAGGAAGCATTGAAGAAGTCAGTGCAGGTGGAGTTTGAGACTCCAGCAAAGACTAGTCAGCCAATCAACCATCCTGAAGAAGTCTCAGAGGATAGCTCTGAAGAGAGTTCAGATGAAAATGAAGATCCAGAGGCTCCGCAACAATCAGAACCCATTGCAATCAGGAAAGGAAAAAGGGTTACTAAGCAACCCGGTTGGATGACCGATATGATGGCCTATGCACTTCCAATCATTGAAGACAATGTTCCTTGCACTTTCAAAGAAGCCGTGCAGCATGCAGAAAGTGTCAATTGGAAGGAGTTTGTGGATGAAGAGATTGGGTCACTTCACAAGAACCAGACTTGGGAGTTGGTGCAACTTTCAAAATGCAAGAAAGCAATTGGGTGTAAGTGGGTTTACACCAAGAAAGAAGGCATCCCAAGCAGAGACAACATCAGATTCAAAGTTAGATTGGTAGCTAAAAGCTATGCCCAGAAGGAATGAATAGACTACAATGAGGTATTCTCACATGTTGTGAAGCACATGTCTATTCGTATCTTGCTAGCTTTGGTTACACAGTTTGATCTCGAGCTCATCCAACTCGATGTCAAAACTATCTTCTTACATGGAGATCTTAAAGATGAGATATACATGTCCCAGCCAGATGGTTTCAAAGTTGTTGGAAAAGAGGATTGGGCTTGCAAATTAAAGAAATTGTTATACGGGTTGAAGCAGTCTCCGAGATAGTGGTACAAGCGATTTGATCGGTTCATGACGGAAAAGAAATACACAAGAAGCCAGTATGATCATTATGTATATTTCCGTAAGCTTTCCGATGGTTCCTTCATCTATTTGCTCTTATATGTAGATGATATGCTGATTGCATCTAAGAGCAAGGTGGAGATTGATAAACTTAAGGCACAGTTGGCAGGAGAGTTCGAAATGAAGGATCTGGGTGAAGCAAAGAAAATTCTTGGCATGGAGATATAAAAAAAAAAACAGGAAGAAGGGCATGGTTTGTTTGACACAAAGCCAGTATCTGAAAAAGGTATTAAACAGATTTGGCATAAATGGAAAAACAAAAGTTGTGAGTACACCATTGGCCCCTCATTTCAAGCTTAGTGCTTCGATGTCTCCACGCACAGAAGAAGAACAAAAGCATATGGCACAGGTTCCATATGCAAATGCAGTTGGTGCATTAATGTATGCTATGGTCTGTACAAGGCCTGACATCTCACATGCTGTGAATATGGTAAGCAGATATATGTATGATCTAGGAAAAAGTCATTGGCAAGCAGTGAAGTGGATCTTGAGGTACTTACATGGCACAATTAATATGGGTTTAAAGTTTGAGAGAGATCATAAACTCGGACAAAATTTGGTTAGATATGTGGAATCAGATTATGCTGGTGACTTAGACAAACGCCGGTCAACAATAGGGTATATATTTACACTTACTAAAGGGCCAGTGAGTTGGAGGTCAATGCTTCAGCCAACGGTGGCCTTATTTACTACAGAGGCAGAGTACGTGGCAGTGATAGAAGCCTTTAAGGAAGCTATTTGGCTACATGGGTTGATTGAGGACTTGGGTATTGTTTAGAAGCACATTGAGGTGTACTGCGATAGTCAGAGTGCCATTTGTTTGGCAAAGAACCAAGTTCATCATTCTTGCACCAAGCACATTGATGTCCGTTTCCATTTCGTTCGAGAAATTGTGAAAGAATGGGATATTCTGCTTCAAAAGAATAGCACTGCAGATAATCTGGCCAATATGCTCACAAAAGTGGTTTCTGGGATCAAGTTCCAACACTGTTTGGACTTGGTCAACATCTCTTGGAACTGAGCACCTTCGGGTGCATAGCAGTGTTGATCGATCACTATGTTGGATAGAGAATCCTCGCCAAGGTGGAGATTTGTTGAAGGTTGGCTCAGATTTGCTTTGTTTGCTTTGTCAATAATGATTATGGATTGAAGAAAAAATTGAAGAAGCTAGACATTTTTAGCCGAGCTACTCACGGTAGGGTGGCTAATCTTGTTGGTTGTTGGTGGTTTCCATAAATGTTGTCGGTGGCTCGTTGAAGACTTTGGCCCTCCATTTCATCTATAAATGGTTAGTGAATGGGAGTGGCTCAGTGTAGTGAGTTGAAGAGAGAATACATAGCAGAGAGAGAGAATTACAGAGTGTGTAATTCTTTGTTCCAAATATAGTGAAATCCCCTGCCCGTGGACGTAGGCGATTTGCCAAACCACGTAAATCTTTGTGTGTTCTTGCTTGTGTGCTTGTGTGAAATTGTTTTCTGCTTCCTAGGCACAACAGAGCTAACTTCTTTTGGCCTCTATCTGTCTACTTTGAAACATTGGAAATAGTGATTCACTGAAATTTTTTTATAGTATTGCTTTGTTCTATGTAGTGGGAGATGAATTCCCCAAAAGTGCATGGCTGGTAAGCAAGATGGGAAGGTTAACTGCTGGGGTGCAATAGAAACCACAATGTAAGCATTTTGCACTTCATGTCTGAACTACGAATTTGAAAGTTAAGTTCCTGCAGTCTTACTTAACATTCTATACTCTTTGCTTGGTTTAGAACTTCTCTTCTGTTTACTTTTAAGTTTGGCAAATTTTCTCAGGTTTCGGTTTTCAGCTCTTTATTTCTCTTTATTGTTTAATTGTCTCTTGGTGAATAATGGTTCTACTAGTGCTAAATACTAAACTGTCTTAGAGGTTTTGGTTTTTAACTCTTAATTTCTCCTTATTATTTAGCTGTCGTTTGGTGAATGATGTTTGTAGCACATGCTAACAGGATGTATTATCTTTTATTTTTATAGTGAACAATTGAACTTACAATTCCGTTGTAAAAACAACAAATACAATAGGAGAATTTGAAGAGAATGAAAAGAAGTATTTGTTAAGTTGTACTTAAATTATTAGATTAGATATCCAGTGGGGCCAAAGTTCTTTCCTCTGCTAATATAAAATTAATGCATATCCCAGCCTATTTAACTCTTATGATTATTTCATACTTGTTTCATCTCAAAAATTGCCTTACTGCTAATGCTGGCTTGGTTACATCAAATTATCTCAGACCATTTGTGTTTCATTTTTGGAGTTTGTGCCATGTTCCTCTCTACTTATTGCATTCTTGGGATTATAACATGATTTTTAGAAAACTGATTTTTTGTTCTCTTCATGGATGCTATTCTGCATAGTTGGAAGCAAAGATGGAGCAAAATACAAAAATTTAGCGAATTGGAGTTGTGCTCTTGGCTGTGGACTAGGATCAGGCAGTCCTTTGAGCCCATCCTTCAATTTTGGTCTTGAACTTGCTAAACGTTTACAGGTTTGTTTTATTATTTATCTTCTTGACTTTCTTTTATTTTCCCCCTTTATATGGGAACATTTACTCCAGCATAGAATCGATGGTATTCTTTGAAAAATTCAAAAGACAGAGTTGATGATTTAAATAGAGGAGTAGGTCACCAGTGACTGGATCTAGCTTGCATATTCATGTGTGCATGGTCAATTCTGTTTATTGTATGACTTTCTAGTTGTGCAACGAAGATGCCAGTGTACCATGCTAATGGTGAGGATCTATATTGTTACAACGCAACCACCTATCCCTACGACTTACTACCACATCTTTGTATGTACTGATGATTGTACTACAGTCTATAGCATAGTGTGTAACTCCCGCATTTGTTGGCAATTAAAGCATTAATGCATGAATATGTGCAATTTTTTTTAGTGCAAATCATGATTCTTATTTCATTATGTACTTTTCTACTGATATTTTGTGCATGGAACTTGCACTGCAGTTCATTGCCTCATTCTATCAACATGTGGTGGTCCAAAGGCGGGGTATACTTCTCCCTCACTCCCTTCCTCCCTCCCTCCCTCAGGTGCCTAAAAAGGATAAAAATTCAAAAGTGGTGAAGACGCAATAATACAGTGATCTGTTAGGAAAAAAAATAGAATCAAATTTGAAAATCTGCTCAGAAGAGTTCTTCTATTGTGTGCTTTATAAGTGTAGTGGACGCATCATGTTATTCATCCTAAACACAGATAAATGGAGATGCATATTATCTACATGGGGTAGTGGTCTATTTTTTGTGATTACCATTTATCATATGACACTGGTTAATATGTTTGCCTATGATATCTTAAAGTGCTCTTGGACAATCTTCACTGTAATTAAATTAACTAATTCTGTTTGGGTACTAATCGACAAACATAATATAAAAGAAAAATAGGAAAGAAGAGAGAATGTTTGATTACAAAAATAAACTAGAAATAGAATTAAATAAATAAAAACAGATTTTATTTTGTTACAAAAATAAAATTAAAATTTGATTTAAATAAATAATAAAAACAGAAAATAAATAAATAATTTACTTGATTAATATCTTGAATATTATTCTGATCAAGTCCAGTGTTTGACACTATGTCCTTAAGACAGATTCGTCCTCTCCACGATGCTTTCAGAATATAGACGTCTATCTCCCAAGATGAAATGATCAACAACAAATAAATGCAGCACTACAATTTATTTGTTCAACGAACACACTTAGTGTATACACTCTTTTAGACAGGAAAAATAATAAAATAAATGTAGCAAAAGGCAGAGATGAAATTGCAACAAGGATGGACGAAAATTGTGAATTAATCATCAAATGAGGGCTAGTCTATTTATAGATGTAGTAGCACCCTTTTAATTTGAATTGAACAGGTATTGAACCTGTTGGGTTTGAATTAGTACTGATTGAGTTTAAATTTGAACAGATAAAAACCGAATAACACAGATTTGAATCTGTCTGGGTTATTTGAATTTAAACAGAGTCAAATCTGTTCGGGTGGGAGAAAACCGGACCCAATTTTGAATTTAAATTCCGAAAATCAAATTGGACAAATTAGAATTTAATTTTAGAAAAAATAAAATTCAATTGTTTTTGGCCCAAAAAGATTAGTATTGGGCCGAACAAGCCCAACCCAACCACACACCACGCACCCGCGCCCAAGCCCAGGCCCAGGCCCACCCCAGCCCTCCTGATCGGACGGGCGGTGGCAGCGGCGGCGCGCGCGCGTTTGTAGTGATTTTTGGATCCAATGGGTTTAGCCCATTTTGTCCATAACCTCTTCCTTCTACAAACTTGGGGTGCCCCTTAGGGCCCTCCCCAAGTTATAATTCCAAGCTATATAAACCCATTCAAAACTTCCCACCAAACCAATGTGGGACAAGCCTTATTCAAACCTTTAAGGATTTTCCACCAAAAACTCCATTCCATGGAGCACACTTTGGCTTCAATTTCTCATTTACTCGATAATGGTTTTGAGCAACCAAATATACCACGTGAATCACAACGCGGCATAGAACGCGTACCACTTTGACCCTCGAAAATCGACGCTTGGGTCCCACCTAAAAATTAGACCAAAGTTAGGAAAAAATTCTGTTTTTACCTTGAATTTTCCAACCATTTCTAACAATCCCCCACATGAATGGAATTTGATGACAACGGAAATGCAAAATATGCAGAATTTATCGAAAGAGTATAAGTCAAAAATATCTTGTATCAGGATAGGTAGCTTTCAGCCTTGAACCTTCCCTAGTGATAACCTATCGAACTTACTAGCTAACCAATAGACGCGATGCCTTGAATTGTTCAGCCGTTTGTGTAAGCCAAGACAATAGATTTCACACAAAATATCTTCTAACACATCGTGGTTCTCACTGTTGTGTTCATTTTGGCCTTGAATGCTCTTGGTTTTCATGAGTGTTTCTAGAGAATTTAGCCTCTTTCATTCTCATAGAACCGGCCCCAGTTCGACACTTGTATAGGTGATTCTTATTGTGAGTATCTGCTTATACTCATCTTGATTTTATGCCTTAATCAAGATATAAGTAATCATTAAAAGCAAAGCTTATCCTTATACCCCTGCATACAACATATGTTGCAGATATCACTCTCACCATAGGAATGGGTAGGGAAATTTTAATCCCTTGGTGATTTTTGGCGAGCCACGCATAACTTAGTTGTCCCTTTGAACTCAGTTCTTGGGATCTCCAGTCATATAAGTAGGGTTACCATTATGATGACTCTTCTGTAATAGGCTTTAATCTAATCCCCTTTGATGAACTATACACAAGCTCTTTTGTCAAACCTTTTGTTAACGGATCCGCAATATTTTCTTTAGATTTTATATAATCTATTGAGATTATTCCATTTGAAAACAATTTCCTTACGGTATTATGTCGACGATGAATATGTCGTGACTTACCGATATACATATGATTCTGTGCTCTGCCTATTGCAAATTGACTATCACAATGAATGCAAATAGTTGGCACAGGTTTTGGCCACATTGGAATGTCTTCTAAGAAGTGACAAAGCCATTCTGTTTCTTCTCCTGCTTTGTCTAAAGCAATGAACTCAGATTCTATTGTGGATCGTGCAATGCACGTTTGTTTCGTGGATTTCCAAGAAATAGCAGCACCTCCCAGAATAAAGATATTTCCACTAGTGGATTTTGAATCTTTAGTATCTAAAATCCAATTTGCATCACAATAACCTTCGAGTACCGTTGGATATCGAGTAAAGTTCAAACTATGATCACGGGTAAATCTTAGATATCTAAGAACCCGAATTATCGCTTTCCAATGGTCTTCTCCGAGGTTACTAGTGTACCTACTCAATTTACTGACTGCATAAGCTATGTCAGGACGAGTACAATTCATTAGGTACATTACGCTTCCAATGATTTGGGAGTATTTTAACTGAGACACCGCATCACCTTTATTTTTCGATAAATAAAGACTGATGTCTACAGGTGTTCTAGCTATATTCATATCATCCTTGATAAATTTACCAAGAATTTTCTCAATATAATGTGATTGAGATAATGCATATCCGTCAGATGTTTTAGTAATTTTCATTCCTAATATAACATCTGTGACCCCCATATCTTTCATATCAAATCTTTTGTTAAGCATTTGCTTAGTTGATTTGATCATGTTTTTACAGCTTCCAATGATAAGAATGTCATCTACATAAAAACAAACTATGACATATCCTTGGTCAGTGTTTTTAACATAGACGCATTTGTCACATTTGTTTATCTTAAACCCATTAGTTAGCATTGCATGATCAATTTTTTCATGCCATTGCTTAGGTACTTGTTTTAGTCCATAAAGAGATTTTACAAGCCGACAAACTTTCTTTTCTTGCCCCGACACTACAAACCCTTCGGGTTGCTCCATATAGATCTCTTCATTTAGATCACCGTTTAAAAAAGCTGTTTTAACATCCATTTGATGTATTTCTAAATTAAACAACGCTGCTATAGCAATAAGCATGCGAATGGATGTTATTCTTGTCACAGGGGAATATGTGTCAAATTAATCGAGACATTCCTTTTGTCTGTAACCTTTTACTACAAGTCTTACTTTATACTTGTCAATTGAACCATATGCTTTCATTTTTCTCTTGAATATCCACTTATATCCAAGAGGTTTAGAACCAGGTGGAAGATCCACCAATTCCCAAGCATGATTTTGCATAATGGATTCAATTTCATTATTAATAACCTCTTTCCACAAAGGTGCTTCAGGACCTATCATTGCTTCCTTAAAGCTTTGAGGTTCATTTTCTAACAAGTATGTCAGAAAATCTGGACCAAAGGATTTTGATGTTCTCTCTCTCTTACTTCGTCTTGGTTCATCATCAATTAAATTCTGTTGGTCGAGACCATTACTAGTCTCTTGTGTTTGATTGTCATTAGTCTCTTGACTTTGTGTACAATCATAAGTTCTTTTCTGTGAACTTAATTTCTGTCATTTCTTATAAGGAAAGACATGTTCAAAAAACACAGCATTCCTTGACTCTATAATATTGTTCACATTTATATCAGGTATTTCTGATTTATAAGTCAGAAATCGATATGCACTAATATTTTGAGTATAACCAATAAACACACAATCTACTATTTTTGGTCAAATCTTAGTCTTTTTAGGAATAGGAACTTCAACTTTTGCCAAACGCCCCCACATTTTTAAGTATTTGTAGGAAGGTGGTCGACCTTTCCATAATTCATAAGAAGTGCTGTTGGTTTTCTTGTGGGGTATTCTGTTAAGAACATAATTAGTAGACAATATTACTTCCCTCCACAAGTTCTGTGGTAAGCTTGAACTTAGTAATATGGCATTCATCATTTCTTTAAGGGTTCTATTAGTCCTTTCAGCAATTCCATTTTGCTGTGGAGAATAGGGTGTTGTAGTTTGGTGAATAATGCCATGTTGTGCACAAAATTCATTTAATGGTGCATCATATTCACCACCCCTACCACTTCTAACCATTTTAATGGTTTTACCAAGTTGATTTTCAACTTCAGTTTTGTAGAGTTCAAACATTTCTAAGGCTTCATCTTTGCTTCTAAGTATGTATACATAACAATATCTTGTGCAATCATCGATAAATGTTATGAAATACTTTTTGCCTCCTCTAGTTTGAACAAATTTAAGATCACATACATCTGTATGAATTAATTCTAGAGGTTCGATTTTCCTTTCAACTGATTTAAAAGGAGCCTTAGTTAGTTTCGCTTTTACACAAATTTCACATTTATGATTAGGATTAATTTTAAACTTTGGTATATAATCTAAACCAATTAATCTACGCAAAGTATCAAAATTCACATGTCCTAATCTATCATGTCATAAATCTGACTCAAGAATATAAGCAAAAGATGTGTTATTCTTATTCATAGCAACTTTTGGTACAACTGTCATTACATTTAATTTGAAGAGATCATCACTCATCTATCACTTACCAACATACATACCACTCTTTGATAAAACAAATTTTTCAGACTCAAAAACAAGCCTAAAACCATTTTTACTTAACAAAGAGCCAGAAACCAAATTCTTCCGGATGTCAGGTACATGTAGTACGTTATTAAGGGTCAGTTCTTTCCCTGATGTCATCTTCAAGATTACCTTTCCTTGTCCAGCCACAGTAAAAGTAGAAGAATTTCTCACGAAAAATTGTTCACCATTTGCTGCCTCATTGTAGGTAGTGAACATTTTCTTGTTCGCACATATGTGACAAGTTTCTCCAATGTCAACCCACCACTCTTTGGGATTTCCAACCAAGTTAGCCTCAGACACCACAGCAGTGAGGTTGATGTCATTTACCCCGTCAGAGATGTAATTTAATTCTGTCACATTGGCTTGATTAGTGGTCTTCTTGCTTGCACTTCTGTGATCCTTCTTAGGGCGGTGGCAGTCAGAAGCTTGATGTCCAGTTTTGCCACAGTTATAGCATTTTCCTTTGAACTTCTTGTTGCCATTGTTGTCGCCTTATTTAGAACCATATCCAGTAAACTTCCTCTTTTTGTTATGTGGTTTGTGAACTTGTTCAACCACATTAGCCTTGGACTCAATGGAATTTTTCCCATTCCTCTTTTCTGCCTCCTCAATTCTCAGTCTTACAATAAATTCATCCATGGTCATCTCTTTGCGTTTATGTTTTAAATAATTTTTGAAATCTTTCCAAGTCGGTGGTAACTTTTCCACTACAGTAGCGACTTGGAAAGACTCGCTCAGAGACATACCCTCATAATGAATATTATGTAAAATTAATTGAAAACTTTGAACTTGAGAAATTACCGTTTGGGAGTCTACCATAACGAAGTCCAGAAATTTACCGACAACAAATTTCTTCGTGCCGGCATCCTCTATCTTGTATTTCTTCTCCAAAGAATCCTACAATTCTTTTGCTGTTTTCAGAGGGTTGTAAACATTATACAGCATGTTATCAAGGCTATTGAGGATGTAGTTTCTGCATAGGAAATCTGAATGTTTCCAAGTATCTACAGCGACAACAACTTGCCGATCACTTTCACCCTTTTTAAGTGCTGGAGCCTCTTCACGGAGAAACCAAGTCAAATTTAGAGTTGTAAGATAGAATAACATCTTCTACTGCCATCTCTTAAACTCAGTACCGTTAAATTTTTTCAATTTTTCTCTATGATTTATTGGTACTTGAACATGGTTCTGGATAGAGACCGGTGTTGGTGTAACAGTTGGAGTACCACTTCCAGTTGCAGTAACCATAAAATCTAATTACAAAAATCAGGAAAAGCAAATCACAAATTAATTTTCTAATTACTAAAACCAGAAAATAAATTATAACACAAAATAATTTTATTTTTCTTGTTACTAAAATCAGAAAAATAAAATACCACAATAATTTTCTGTAACACCAAATAATATTCTGCAATTGTTAATGACACTAGTGTATTGCTACTAGTTGTCAAAGAAAATAGACAGTATATTACTGTAATCTGTCAAATAGTTTATAATACTATTTGTATTTTCCAATCAGAATATCACTTTGAAAACACAGAAAATTAAATACAATGAAGACACAAAAAACGGTTCTGTCTTAAGATTGTTGGACAATCTTCACTGTAATTAATTCTGTTTGGGTACTAAACGACAAACAGAATATAAAAGAAAAATAGGAAATGAGAGAGAATGTTTGATTACAAAAGTAAACTAGAAATAGAATTAAATAAATAAAAACAAAAAATAAATAAATAACTTACTTGATTAATATCTTGAATATTATTCTGATCAAGTCCAGTGTTTGACACTGTATCCTTAAGACAGATTCTTCCTCTCCACGGTGCTTTTAGAATATGGACGTCTATCTCCCAAGATGAAATGATCAACAACAAATAAATGCAGTACTACAATTTATTTGTTCAATGAACACACTTAGTGTATACACTCTTTTAGATAGGAAAAATAATAGAATAAATGTAGCAAAATACAGAGATGAAATTGCAGCAAGGATGGACGAAAATTGTGAATTAATCATCAAATGAGGGCTAGTCTATTTATAGATGTAGTGGCACCCTTTTAATTTGAATTGAACAGGTACTAAACCTGTTGGGTTTGAATTGGTACTGATTGAGTTCAAATTTGAACAGATAAAAACCGAATAACACAGATTTGAATCTGTCCGGGTTATTTGAATTTAAACAGAGTCAAATCTGTTCAGGTGTGTAATGCCCTCAAAATTAAGTACATAACCAATCATCCATGACATCAATAGACAAAGGAGAAATAAACATATATTCATTTATCAGAGTATTCATTACAAAAGTATTACATGTTGACAACAAAAGTAAATGCCCTACGGGCTTACAACTTTCCAAGTCAACACTTGGTTACAACAAAAGAGAGTTCTAACTCTTAACATATTTAAGCCACTGGCCTGAATTACATGTAATACAAAGATAATCACAAAAATAAGCCTTCAGCTTCTAAACATTCTATGTCCTTGGAAGTGGCATATCACTTGTACCTGAAAATGGTGTCCCATATAGGGTGAGCCAAAGCCTAGTAGAGATATACTAAACCAAATATGAGAAATAACTAAAACATTAGCATTCGATAAATGTTTAACTCATATTATTAACCAACGTACATCTCTTCCATGACCAAACCATATTCACAATCATGTTTCAATCCTTTTCCGTTTTATTATCCAAATCAATTCATGGAAACAATTCATTGTTTATCCGAACAGTTTCAAATGAGATTACAACTCATACTATCAACACTCCAATCATAATCAATTTAAAATGAGACTACAACTCATATCGTTAATACTTCAATACTTCAATTCAAAATGAGACTACAACTCATATTATTAATACTTCAATTCAAAATGAGACTACAACTCATATTATTAATACTTCAATACTTCAATTTATCTACATTATGCAAACGTAATCAAGATTTTGGGACTTTCACCCTGGACACTCCGGCTAACTTAGTTATCAATGAAGTCCATCCCCTATCTCCTCGCAACAAGTTTGAGAGTACATCCCCTATCTCCTCCCCAAACCATGGAGTTCATCCCCTTTCTCCTCCCAAACATGATACATATGCAATGTATTTAAACACTTCATCATATGCAATGATCAATCCAGACACATAATCAATGTGTTAATTCAACCGTCATATTCAATGACATATTCTAGATGATTAGTTTCAATTTCCCTAATCAACATGCAGTGTCTACAACAATCAAGACTATCTTCCACCGATAGTCCAAAGCAATTATTTCTAAACAGATAATAAATTATCAAACTGATAAATTATCTACAATTTCAAAGGTGAGTGATTAATCAATCCAACTCCACCACTCAATCTCATAATTTCCCAATTTCATGATTTTCATATTTCCATATTTCCCAAATTAATTATACAAATTAATCAATCACATTAAATTAGGACTTTTTCCCCATTTTCTCAAATATTGCACCCAAGACCAAATTTCATCAATCATACATAATAACATCATTTTAGGGACCACTCATACACTTGGAACCCCAAAAATAGAAAACCCCTCTTTTATAATTTCAATTCCAAACCCTAACTTTTCCAAAACTCCCAACAACACCATCTATACAAGATACATAACATTTATGTTAAAACTCATGGAAAGGAGTAGGTTATCCCTACCTTAAGTTTCGGAGCTCAAAGGAGAAGATGAACCAAGCAAGTGGTGAACTCCAAAGGTGGCGAAATCAACTTCTATTCGGATAGAAATGGAGGTCTTGAGAAGCTCCAACGCTTTGATGAAGACACAAGGGTTGGGTCTCACTAAATCAAGATCAAAATGTAAAGAGAGAGAGAGTATTATAGAGAGAGAAGCTCTCGAATTAGGGTTTTGGAGTGCTTTAGAGAGAGAGAGGGCCAAAAAAAGTGATTCAAAAAGCTTCTTCTCAGATTGAAATACACACAGTCCGCTCGAGCGTGGAACGCCCCGCTCGAGCGTCAGACACAGACTCCCGCTCGAGCATGAAAACGGACGCTCAAGCGTCGAAAGCACAATTCCAACTTCTGCAGGCTTGCGAAAAATACAGAAGGCTGAAGAATCCCGCTCGAGCGTCAAACTACTCGCTCGAGCGGAGGAGCAAATGCAAAAGGGCCCGCTCGAGCGTGAAAAGTCCCGCTCGAGCGAGGAGGCCAAAATCTGGGCATTTACTTTTTGTTTCTAAACACAACCAACCTGTTTCAAACCTGCCCCAACACATCCCAAAACTAAAATACAAAGAATTAATGGATGGAAACGCGATAAAGACAACAACAACAATCATGACAGAACCCAAGTCTGGAATACAATAAACAATGGAGGGAAAACCGGGATTGCTGTAGGGTGGGAGAAAATCGGACCCAATTTTGAATTTAAATTCCGAAAATCAAATTGGACAAATTATAATTTAATTTTAGAAAAAATAAAATTCAAATATTTTTTGCCCAAAAAGATTAGTATTGGGCCGAACAAGCCCAACCCAACCATACACCAGCGCTCAAGCCCAAGCCACGTGTGGTGATTTTTGGGTTCAATGGGTCTAGCCCATAACCTCTCCCTTCTACAAACTTGGGGTGCCCCTTGGGGCCCTCCCCAAGTTATAATTTCAAGCTATATAAACCCATCCAAAACTTCCCACCAAACCAATGTCGGACAAGCCTTATTCAAACTTTCAAGGATTTTCCACCAAAAACTCCATTTCCATGGAGCACACTTTGGCTTCAATTTCCCATTCACTCGATAATGGTTTTGAGCAACCAAATATACCACGTGAATCACAATGCGGCATAGAACGCGTTACCACTTTGACCCGCAAAAATCGACTCTCGGGTCCCACCTAAAAATTAGACCAAAGTTAGGAAAAAAATTCTGTTTTTACCTCGAATTTTCCCACCATTTCTAACAAGTGCAACATGGTGCTTCAGAGTAGGAACTATCTGTGATATTTCTTCATTGTTTCATGAACTTTCTTAGTGTTGAAGTTCGATAATATGTTAGATTCTAGTGAAGTCCATGCGAATAGAGTCTTAGTAGATGTTGAATTGCACTTATGCAAGTGGTGTGAGAAATGAGTATAGGAGGCAGGATGTGAACAAAAGCTGATAAAATGGCTTCGAATAAATATGGGAAACACACGGGAAATTGTTTAATTCAAGAGATAATTTGAATAACTATGCAAAACACCTAGACCTTGGCAGAATTAAAAAATCTGGAATAAACCTTGACATTTTCACTTCAAAGAGTCCATAGCTCTAGGTCGTGGTACTTCGAATCGGGATTTCCAAAAGCCATATAATAATTCATTGCATCTTGCTTTTGAGCCTGACTTACATAATATTACTCCCTGAAGCTGCTTTCCTAGAAGGTTTACTTAAGGTCTCTCCTTTGTTACTTAAGGGGAAAGATAGAAGCTGGATTTGTTCTGGGAAAAGTTTTTGATGACTACTTGTAGCGGCTTGTTTAGGTTTTTAAACAGCTAGATTTTCCTCATACTGCCTCTTGCTATTACATGGGTGAAGAACCCACTTGAAGAAAATGAAGTGGTTGGAATTACAAACTACATCGACTTTGGTATTGAGTTACAGGCAAGGTAAGTGATTACTGTAGAATTCCATTAATGCTGTTTGGAATGGGATCTAAATTCAGTCTAATCTTGTGGCAAAGGGTTGATGACAAACCATCAAATGTGACTCCAGACTCCACTTTCCAATTTGCTGCATCTTGGCAAGCCAATAAAAATTTCTTGTTGAAGGTAGAGTTTGATGCTTTCCTTAATTGAATCCATGGATCACACTACAAGTTGAATAACTATCCATGTACCATCTTATCAGGGAAAGGTGGGGCCTTTCAGCTCATCTGTAGCTTTCGCACTCAAGTCATGGTGGAAACCTGCTTTCACTTTCAGTATTTCAGGTATTTCTCTCTGATAGATTTTTTGATCCATTGATACTGGAATTTTTTTTTCTCTATATGATTTAAGAAACCTCTATCAATGTAATTTTATCTTATTTTGAGAATTTGATGTGAGTTTACATTCTTCTTATTTTCGATAAGCTATCTATTTCTAGAAATTCATACAGCCATTGTGTCATATTATATCTAGAGTCTTCTTATGGCCCGTTTCCTTGACAAGATAAATTGCAAGCTAAATTGTAGAATTGATGGTCTGCCATCTCTCTCTTTCTCTCTGTCGTGACACTATCAACTTGCCTTTGTTTCGTGTCCAAAGACTTTTGGAAAATCTGTTAAGCCCATGCTTCTGGATTGATCGGTTTTGAAATTTGTTTAAAAAACATAATTGTACTTTTCAACAATTGAGTCCTTGTTTCACAACTTCAGATGAAACAAAAGACGTAACATCTCTTTGTAGATGGACAATAGATAAAACATGGTCTGAGCAAATATTTCCATTGGGCCACAGCTACAAGTGGTCATACAGTTGGGAAGACAGCTTTTGGATTTGGCATCAGTGTTGACAATGTTAGAGAAGCAAGGTTAGTTTTATTTTCATTTTGTTCATTCAAAAATGGCATTCCCATTGGAGTGCAAGCTTATCAAGTTTGAGAATGGAGGTTAACTTTGTTGGTTCAGAGCCTGATAATTGGTGCTTCTGATTCAAACCCATCCTATCCTGCCCTGTTCTCAAGTTCACAGGATCATAGGATTAATTGCCAGCTTTTCTTTAACTGATTGCTTATATGATTGTTTTTTTCTACTATATAATGCAGTTATCAGAGAGCCGATCCAAATTTTGTAATGCTGACACCAAACAAGGAGCATTTAGCTGATGGAATTCAGTGGAAAATTGGGAATAGACCCGTCCTTCAATTAGATATAAATTCTGGGAATTTTGACGGCATACCTAGGGAATTGAGACCCTTGGGAAGAATTTTGTAGCTCTATTGTTATAATTTCTTTCTTTATTTTATTTATTTTTATATATTTTGTTTTGTCTTTTGTGAAGTAGCCAGTAGGCTAGTACTACAGCTTAACTAAATCCTCTAATTTCATAAATTTAGATGAGACTGTCTGTATTGCCTAATCTGAGTTGTTGTGTTGATAAATGTTTGACCATGACCCATGATCAGAAAATTTTATTCACTCTTTTTTTTTTCTTTTTCTTTTTTTTTCACTAGTAGATGCACAGGGAAAGAAAAAATCGACATGAAAATGCTCTAAGCCACAAAGGTAACCGTAGCCCTGTGATTAAGGAACTGAAGTGGGGACAAGTTGGTATAAAAAAAAAAATTGGGATTCAATTCTCACTAACGTTTCTTGAATTTAAGGCCCAGTTTATTTTCAGAGGTAGAACGGAAAGGACTGTTAGTGAAGGGACTACTAATAAGGGGATTAAGAAAATTGTGTTTGTTTGATAACCAATGGACTAGTAATAGTTCATGTTTGTTTTGAGAGATAGGGATAGGATTAACCATGTGAAATTCCACAAATACCCTTTTTGCATTATTATCAAATTTAGACTTATACCAACTAAAGAATAAATAAATTTTTACTCAATGTTATTCTCTTCTTTTTTTTTTAATTATTAAAGAATCTAATTGTCAAAAAAAATTTAGTCAATGTTATTTATTTATTTATTAATATTAATGAATCCAACTATCAATAAATTTGTAGTCAATGTTATTCTCTCTTCTTTTTTTATTTTTTTATTATTTTTTATAAATATTAAATAATCCAACTATTAATAAACTTGTACTCAAACAACACCTTCCATACTGTGCTGAGTACGAAAGACAAAATGCCCAACAATCGTGTCTCCCTCCTGTTACCCTGCAGCATAAGTTTAAATCTTACCACCACGCACACAAAAAAGCACACACATGCCTACCTATTTCAAAAAAATATCAATATAATTTATTTAGAGAAAACTTAAATGGGCAAGACATGTAGTTCAAATGTCCACTAAACTGTATATTTGAGTATAATTCCTGAAAAGGTCCCTTAACAACTCCTAGCCTAAAGTGGTAGGCACATGCAAACTCAATAAACATTTCTCCAAGAAGTTCAAAGCCCAATGCAGATAATAGAAGTTGTGGACATTGAATTGTTCAATGACAAGGTCAAACCTCAAAGATTCAACAGACAATTGTGTATGATGACAACTTTGAAAGAGTGTCACCACCAGCAATCACATGAGATATATCAATATGAAGTGTAATAGTCTCATACATAAAATGACAGGTAAATGATAATACAGTTTTAGTTGTCCATTGTTAGATTGGGTCCTTTATCTGAAAGCTTCAACTCAAAGCTAAAACACCAAGACAATTCCAAAAATAAAATAATATTATAAAATTAATATAGGCAATACAAAAATATAATATGTTAATTAAACGAAGTTGTAAATATATTGTATCTGAAAACAACTCCACCTATCATCTATACAATTAGCAGTTAGTGTTTCAAGCTTCTTAAGGAGGAGACCATGGAGGCGCAATACAACCTTGAAAACATTATTGAAGTGCTTACTAATTGTTTGACCACTCCTCATGAAATTAAATTTAATTTTACGGTTCTTAGTCTGATGTGCAAGCACATTAAAAACATTGCTACTTGCTCCTCTAAGATGACATACTTTGAATCAGACAATCCGACACTTGGCACCAACCCACATAAAAGCATAAAAGTACGTCTAATCATCCGAAGTTGGTCATAACAATTTATGTCACTATCGTTGGCCAATCTATTCAAATGGTCAATTTGTTTTCCATAGGGGCGAGGTGATCTAGGTGGTTGCAACCTAATTTCTTTCTTCTTGAATGCAGCATGTAAAATCACTATATACATAGCACATGCATAATTAATGGATGAAACAACATGTTGCAGGGCTACAAATTCCTCTATCAGGTCCTTTCTTCCTTTCTTAGTGGCATAATTATCCATCTACAAAAAATGAATAAACAATAAGAGGCTAAAATCAGCACAAAATGTAAAACAAATAATAGAAACTGTTGACTGCCATAAAACAAAGTGTAAAGGCCAAAAAGCCACATAGAGAAAAAGATTCAATGAAAAACAAAGGAAATAACTATGCAAAAAATGGTGATGCTATGGTACATTTCGATGTACCATACATTTAGTTATGAACTTGTATGATTTTATGTCATAACTAATACCATATTAGTCATAACCACTATCATATTACCTCATAACTTAATTATATTTAGTTATTTATTTATACTATACTACCTCATAACTAGGTCATAACTAAATTATTTAAATAATTTAACTCTCAAATAGGCAACCGGTGTAGCCGATTACAACGGGGAACAAAATTGAATCAGTCGTGTTTGGCCCTCTTGTTGGCTCTTCTCCTCCCTCTTCTCTTCCGCCATAGCTGAAGCTTCCGAGGACCACTAGCCTCATCGGCGATCCGGGCTTCAGCCATATCGACATCTTCTTTACAAGCTCTCACTCTCTGGACGTCTCCACCATGGGTTTGTGAGCAAAGACCTAGTCATCGTCTTTTCCCTTCCCTTCTAGTCGAATCGAATTTTTCCGAGAACTCTTTTCTGTAGTTCAGGTTTGTTGCTAACTCTAAGCTTCATCTAAATGTGCCATTGGTGCTTTGATTTCAAAACCCTAACCCTTATTGAATATCTGTTATTAATTTTTTTTCTCAGTCAAAATTAACATCTATAGCCACCCAAGATAGTTATGCCATTGGGGCCTTGATTTCAAAACCGTAACCGTAAACAATGAATATCTGATATTTGTTCTCATTCAAAATTAACATCGGTTCTCAGTCATATTCACATTCCTTTAATTGCTTTCACTTTGCTCTGGTATTGTATATCCACTATTTTTTTTCTTATTTTTGTACCCAAAAAAAATCTAAACGAGGTTTTTATTTTTATTTTGACATTGTAAATTTTTATATAAAAAAAAGTTTCTTTGCTTGTAAGTTACAAAATTACTTTGTTAAGTTTTTATTAATATATATATTTTTTAAAGTTTGGCATATCTAATTTTTTTATTTGATACATGTAAAGTTAAAAGTCTAGACAAATAAAACAAACACTTATTTTAACTGAGTAATGTGTAAAGAAAATTTATAGTAAAATAATATAAGCTAATTGGTGTTCCACTGCAACTAATCGTTTCTGTAAATAGTGCTCCATGTTTGCTATTTGATCTGCCTCGGCAATAGTTCCTTTCGTTGTTGAGAAGCAATGGGCAAGTCGTTTCAAACAAAAATATATAGACTCATGATTTTCTATCTCACCATGTGTGCACAACCAGACAGCCAGGTGTTCCAAATTCCTTACTATGTTCATCTTCGTATTTTAATTTGAGATGGCCGGACAATCTGGTAAGTAAATAGTTGCTTCCATGCCTTACAAGTTGTGTCGGTGTGTGGTTTCTATGTTGTTCTTTTTCTTTAATTTAATTTATGTGTAAATTATGCACACCACCTGTTTGCTAATATGTCCCCGAACATAGAAAATAGAAAATCAATTGGTGTCTCAACCATGAATAAAAGGGGCATTCTAACTACCAGCCACCAAAATTAACAGCAAATCATCTTCCTTGGAACAAGTTGCATAATTCAATGATTTTTATGTTCAAAACAGACAAGTGAAAACAAATTTTGTATTATTCCATGATGTGGTTCATTGAAGAAAGGATTATTTAATTATATAGCTGGAAGTAATACCACATCTACCATAAGATATTTCACTTCCTCAAATGGATTTAATTAGAAAAAATGTAAAACACTCATTCTACTGGTAGATTCCAATACCTTGTGTAGTGTAGGGCCTTATTTTGACAAATTAATATGGCAGATAGACCGCCTACAAAACATAGATAAATTCCCATCAATCAAAGCTCTTTCAAACAGAATTTCATGCCAATTAACAAAATGAAACTGGGACCAAATTAATTAACAGAATTTCAAGAGGTGAAGGCATACTAAGACGAGTAGTTCAGAGACCAAATTGGTTGAAGATGGTAAGGTTGCTGTAGATTCAGTCAATCAACTCCCGGGTAAGGTTCATTCTCTTCTTCAAAAAATCCAAGCCTTTGTCCCAATGCTTGATATCTATGTATTTATGGATGTGTTCGTATAAACGATTTATTCTTTATGCTTTGATTTTAATTTTAATATATTAATTTTGTTTTAGAATTTTGATTAATTATAAATTTTAAGATTTAGGAATGCAGCAAAAGTATGTTGAATTGGAGTGAAGGAGAATTGGGCGAAAGCATATATATGTCAAGTTTTCATGGGTAGTTATTTGAATAAAGGAAATGGCTCTTCCCGCTTAACTTGTATTTTTGGAAACTCTGTTAGTTACAGGGAAGTTTTTTTTTGTTTCTTATTTTCAAGTCAAAATAATAGCTTGATAAACATTGTTCTTTTTTAATTGCTTTACTTTTCATATGATGTAAATTGTTATTATTTTGTCTCTTTTGTGTTTTTGTTCTTGGTTTTCTTTTCCTATATTGTTTCAGATGGTTAAGATGTGAAATAATTTTCTCTTGTTTGCTTCAGTACATTTGAGGAGTTCATTATTTTCATCGGTGAGACCATATTCATCTTCATCTTTGTGTCATTCTTTATTTTTTTGTGACCTAGAAATTAATTGGGATTGAAATGTTTAGGGATTAGGAATTATATTTCGAAGAATATGAAAATAGCAGTAGCAAGAATTCTTAGGACTAAATCAGTAATGCATCAAAAGTTAGAAATATTCAGCTTGTTTAGTTCCAGTTTTCAAAAAACAGTTTTCAAAAAATTCTACTTTTTTATTTTTCGTATTTTAATGTTTTCAATGAATTTTTTTAATATTTTAAGTAATTTTTTTTAAAAATTTTTAGACACACCTAACATAAATACACTTAAAAAGTATAATATTTGTGAAAAAATCTTTAAAAAATACACTAAATACCAAAAAATATAAAAACAAATATGAAAATTTAGTACATTTTCATATTTTTGTGTATTTATTAATTTTTTAAAATATTTTTTTATAAATATTTTACTATTTAGATACATCTAAGTAAAGTGCATCTAAAAAAGTAAAAAAATTACTTAAAATTTAAAAAATATTCACTAAAAACAAAAAAACACGAAAAACAAAAAACTTAGTTTCCAAAAAACTGAATTCAGAAAATTGAAACTAAACACACTGATTGTTTCTTCATTACATTTGTGAGTTTATCTTAATTTTTTGAGCATACACCATCAAGTCAAATAACTGAATGATAGGATCTTAATTTTGTGGGCATTCTACTCATTATACTTGATAGAGCTAAATCTCAAAGCCATTTTCCTATCAAGTATGGCATTTGATGGACCCTGATTAGCAACCATTTGCAATTTATTATTGAAAAGAATGATTGATGCGCGATGATATGCTTAATGACCCTGATTAGCAACCATTTGCAATTTATTATTGAAAGAATGATTGATGTGAGATGATATGCTTGATGCCTTGTGTGACTTCATAATAATGAGATGGTTGATTGCTGGCCACTGACCGAGTTTATGCCATGTTCTTGTGTTGGTATACTTTAGGTGAAAAAATCTTTCCTCCATGTTTCAGGCCCTTTGGGTTTGAGGTCTGGTAATTGTAAGGAAATAGAAATGTGTATCTAGCATATAAAGCCTATGCTAAAGTATGTATTTAGTTGCTTAAGTTGTTGTTGTGCTCTTAAAGATTAAGAAGATGGTGCTTAGGAGGGATAAATTTAAGATGTGAAAATTGTGATCTTTGTGCATTTGCTTTGCCAAATTGGGAACTGTTAATGCATCAGTTATCATTGACTAGATGGGTTTTGTTTATTGGTTTTGGAGGGTCTAGTTTGATTGAACTTTAAATGAGCTTAAACAACAAATTAGGCAGTGTGCTGCAACAGATTAGGCAGTATGCTTTTCACCCAAGCTTGTTCCTCAAGTCGTGAGATATTAAGAGGTGTAAATTGTTCAATTTCTTTGCTGCAAATTACTCTCTAGTTTATCAAAGAAATTGTTCAATTTCTTACAATGAATGTTCATTTGAGTGTTGTATCTTCCTTTATTCTGCAGTTTGCATTGGGCTGAACTCTGTACGCATTTTTCTTTCACAAACCAACTGCAAATCCAAACAATCTAGTATGTAATTGTTTGGTTTGCTGTTTCTTTGTCTTCTATGGAGATGTCATTACTTGATTTCTATGCTTCTGTATTAGGTTGATGCTTGTTATTGCCCCAATTCTATTTAATATTTGGTTCAGCCTATGTATTGTCTTTGTTTTGTTGTTTTGCTACTATTTTATCTTTTGCTCACCATGTGTTTGATAATATGCCAAAACCAATAATAACATACTTTCATTGATCACTTACTATTATTGATTAGGAAAAACAACTTATTTTTTTATTAGTTTGTTTTCCTTGCCTGCAATATTTCGTACCACTCTTAATCAACAATATGATTTCATTGGATTTTCCCTTTTGGTTCAAAATAAACCTTTATTAATTACGTAATCTAATCAATACAATGACTACATTTAGTGTTTCTTGTAGAGATGGGCCTGCTTTAAATGCCTAGGCCAAGTCTAACAAAATTGTGCAGGTACTCACTACTTTTGGCATGTAGTTTGACTATTTGCATAGGGCTCGCTTGTTACTTGATCTTGTGATATACAAGCACAATTCAGCTCCTATTGTTGGTGATATCGCGCAATATAAAGCTGGTGACGCTCTATTCTTTTTTATTTTTCATAATTTCGTACAATCGATGACATTATCGCATTTCTTAAACTGGTGAACTTTGAGTTTATAACTCAACCTTTGATATAAAATTATATTCTCAAGTGTGTTATCTTGTGCAGAACTTAAAGCTAGGGGTGAATTGAAACGGAAGTAGAGGCTATAGACTTTCGTCATCCTGAAAGAAGGAAAGATAGTGGATAAGGTTGTGGGAGCAAACAAAGACACACCACCAAATGCAAAGGCAGTTGCAAAGAAACGAGCCAAATTAGTTGGTGGGAAAGCATTAAATAATGAACAACTTTCTATTCCACAAAAGGGGAGATTGCGCGCAAAAAAGAGCGATACAAAGGCAGTCGAAATGAATGCTGTAACAATGTCATCATCATGTAGTGTTGTTCGTGGTCCTCAGACTCGAGGGACCCAGAATTGCAAAGCCAGTCAGTGGTTGCGTACACCTTTTGTGAAATT
>NW_021026806.1:1994863-2024468 GCF_004153795.1 Camellia sinensis | reverse complement strand
ACAGACTCAACCTCTCCAAATTGGCTAAATTCCTTAAACAGAGCCTTCTTTTTAACCTTCAATGTTAAATTCCCAACAAACACAGTCCTCAAAAGTTTATCCTCATCATCAAAACCTTCCTTGGAAACCACCATGTCCACTGAATCATCAATCTTTTTCCTCTTCTCCCCAACAATTTTCCCTTCCAATCTTCCCTCTCCAATTTCAAATTTTGCAGCAGTAAATACCGTCATTTTGCACTTATATGGAAGAGACGTGTCATTTTGCAACATGAGAAGCAAATAGGCAGCCTGCATTCTGCAAAATACCCAGAGCGAGAGAGAGAATAAGAAGAAAAAGAAGAGCAATTCACCTTCACATCAAATGGGAGATTACCCACAAAAACCATCCTCTTGTTATCATAGAGTGGAGCATTGTCTCCCTTTAGTTTCTTGCGAGGTGGGCATGCCCTGTCAACACGGATGTGATTTCCTCCAACCTAGATCAACAAACCCATTACAAATGCAGCTAAAACATTCTCCTAGCAAAATATCCAATTGTACCCAGAATCATGTTGATTAACTGTCAAAAGAGCAACATACCGCAGCCATATTATGGGCCAAAGAAGCTTGGGCAGCTTGCTCTGTTTCAAAGACAATGTAAGCGTGAACACTGCAAGATCCCAACAATTTATTACTGGTGTAATAACGACAATAGGAAAAAAAATAAAACAAAACAAAACCTGATGAAACAATCAACACACTAATAGTTACAATTCAATATGTTCATGGCCTCGTGTA
Organism: Camellia sinensis; assembly: GCF_004153795.1. NCBI lineage: Eukaryota > Viridiplantae > Streptophyta > Magnoliopsida > Ericales > Theaceae > Camellia > Camellia sinensis. The sequence continues at coordinate 2,023,689 of NW_021026806.1, read as the reverse complement.
ATTAATGATTTTTTTAGGAACCAACCTGCTTTTATTAAAGATATAAAAATTAATGATTTGTGAGAAAGATAATTTAAAGATTATTAGTTAAATGTCTGTTGGATGGTTAACTGAAGAAGCCATATGATCAATGAAAAGAAACCACTTCTAACAACCAACATCAGTAAAGAATCAAAATCACACATTGAAGGATGTGCATACATTTTATTAAATGCAACAAAAGTACAGATATTGGGAAATGATAAAAGTGGACGTCTGAATCAATGTAAGAGAATTTCATTCAAGAACAGAAGGCAAAACTATAAATGGGAGCATATTAATACACAAAGCAATTCCAAAGGCAAAAAGGAGACGACACCATTATGTCCAACGAATTGCAGGAATCAAAAATAAAATGAGATGATGCCATTAAATATCATAACTTTTTGTGACAAGCATACTACATTTGATGAATTGAATTTGATAATTGATATATATATAAGCATACCTATCAACAGCATCATTTATTTTCTTCTGGATAATTGCACCCTTCCTCGGTTTTTTGGTCTGATAAAACAATCATCAATAGTTAAAACTAGAATCGGCTAACACGTATAAAATGAGCAGGAAGCACTTTACATGAAAACCAAGGAATAAATCTTGGAAACATACTTACATCCAATAGAGGAATGGACTGAATCCTCACAGACTCAACCTCTCCAAATTGGCTAAATTCCTTAAACAGAGCCTTCTTTTTAACCTTCAATGTTAAATTCCCAACAAACACAGTCCTCAGAAGTTTATCCTCATCATCAAAACCTTCCTTGGAAACCACCATGTCCACTGAATCATCAATCTTTTTCCTCTTCTCCCCAACAATTTTCCCTTCCAATCTTCCCTCTCCAATTTCAAATTTTGCAGCAGTAAATACCGTCATTTTGCACTTATATGGAAGAGACGTGTCATGTTGGACCTCGTGTCAGACACTGACACACTGTGAAATTTGAAATGAGAAGCAAAATACGTGTGGAAGAGACGTGTCATTTTGCAACATGAGAAGCAAATAGGCAGCCTGCATTCTGCAAAATACCCAAAGAGAGAGAGAGAATAAGAAGAAAAAGAAGAGCAATTCACCTTCACATCAAATGGGAGATTACCCACAAAAACCATCCTCTTGTTATCATAGAGTGGAGCATTGTCTCCCTTTAGTTTCTTGCGAGGTGGGCATGCCCTGTCAACACGGATGTGATTTCCTCCAACCTAGATCAACAAACCCATTACAAATGCAGCTAAAACATTCTCCTAGCAAAATATCCAATTGTACCCAGAATCATGTTGATTAACTGTCAAAAGAGCAACATACCGCAGCCATATTATGGGCCAAAGAAGCTTGGGCAGCTTGCTCTGTTTCAAAGACAATGTAAGCGTGAACACTGCAAGATCCCAACAATTTATTACTGGTGTAATAACGACAATAGGAAAAAAAAATAAAACAAAACAAAACCTGATGAAACAATCAACACACTAATAGTTACAATTCAATATGTTCATGGCCTCGTGTAATTAATGATTTTTTTAGGAACCAACCTGCTTTTATTAAAGATATAAAAATTAATGATTTGTGAGAAAGATACTTTAAAGATTATTAGTTAAATGTCTGTTGGATGGTTAACTGAAGAAGCCATATGATCAATGAAAAGAAACCACTTCTAACAACCAACATCAGTAAAGAATCAAAATCACACATTGAAGGATGTGCATACATTTTATTAAATGCAACAAAAGTACAGATATTGGGAAATGATAAAAGTGGACGTCTGAATCAATGTAAGAGAATTTCATTCAAGAACAGAAGGCAAAACTATAAATGGGAGCATATTAATACACAAAGCAATTCCAAAGGCAAAAAGGAGACGACACCATTATGTCCAACGAATTGCAGGAATCAAAAATAAAATGAGATGATGCCATTAAATATCATAACTTTTTGTGACAAGCATACTACATTTGATGAATTGAATTTGATAATTGATATATATATAAGCATACCTATCAACAGCATCATTTATTTTCTTCTGGATAATTGCACCCTTCCTCGGTTTTTTGGTCTGATAAAACAATCATCAATAGTTAAAACTAGAATCGGCTAACACGTATAAAATGAGCAGGAAGCACTTTACATGAAAACCAAGGAATAAATCTTGGAAACATACTTACATCCAATAGAGGAATGGACTGAATCCTCACAGACTCAACCTCTCCAAATTGGCTAAATTCCTTAAACAGAGCCTTCTTCTTAACCTTCAATGTTAAATTCCCAACAAACACAGTCCTCAGAAGTTTATCCTCATCATCAAAACCTTCCTTGGAAACCACCATGTCCACTGAATCATCAATCTTTTTCCTCTTCTCCCCAACAATTTTCCCTTCCAATCTTCCCTCTCCAATTTCAAATTTTGCAGCAGTAAATACCGTCTACATATCTTTCAAATTTTGCAGCCGTAAATACCGTCATTTTGCTTCTCATGTTGCAAAATGACACGTCTCTTCCACACGTATTTTGCTTCTCATTTCAAATTTCACAGTGTGTCAGTGTCTGACACGAGGTCCAACATGACACGTCTCTTCCATATAAGTGTCCGTGACATGTATTTCAATTAGTCAATTCACATTCCCACTACCTGACACATTATGGTCATATATATATATATAATACTTTATAAAGAAGAGATCAATACTACAATGGTCATACAAAAGACAACTTTCAGGAGCATAAGATAAATAAATTATGAAAGTATTAAGCCTATAAAATATAAACACCCAACAGCTTCAAAGTCATAATAAAAAATAATTAAAAAAATAGTAAATAAATAAAAAGGAGAAATAATAGATTTGAAGAGGAACCTGAAGGTGAAGCATGAAGTTGTTTTGCACAGTCATTGCAGCTACCCAATAGTGCAGGAGGCAAACCTTCTTCCTTTTCTATTGTCCTATCTTCTTCTTCAATTGCCTCAAAAACACTTGCTCTAAGTTCAGCCTAGAAATAATCCATGTCAACCAAATATTAATGGAAATTTTTGCCCCAGCAGGTTTGTGAGAAGCATGTGAACAAAATTATCATTTGATATCAAACAGATATATTTTAAATCCTAACATCAAGCAATTATGTAAGAGAAAAACCTTGAAATAAAAAAAAAATGTGTCTGCATTATGATTCTGCATCAAAACCTTCCTTAAATTCCCAACAAACACAGTCCTCATGATTCTGCATCAGATCTTCAGCAACATTACCATCATTTGCAGATGTCAACTCCCTTTCAGTAATTTGTGGATGTCCATTCTGTAAGTTTCCAAGTAGCATGATAAATATTCAAAAGACTACTTCACAAAATCTAAGAATATGTCTGCATTATGTAAGAGAAAAACCTTGAAATCAAAAAAAAATAAATAAATTGAAATACAGGGTTTTATTTTAAATAGTCCAGAATAGAACACCATTCTCATTACAACTGGCCATTAACATTGGCCAATTTATCTGTCAGTACTGTTTTTATATGTACACAGTCAATCCTTCTAACGTATTAACTTTGGTGAAATGGCTTAATAGGATCCATGCCAATCCCAAGTAATTGGGAGAAAGGCTTAGTTCAATTGAGTTGTAGCCTATGGTTTCATTATATCCACAGATATGTGAGTAAGTTGAGGATTTATTAAATATTTTGCAATGGAGTTGATTGATTAGAGCTATGAATGGTAGATATGAAAGCTAGTGTTGGTTTGTCTTGGGTGAGGGAACTAGTGTGAGGTTGTGGTTATCTGTAACAGAGGGGGTTGCAAAGGGAATGGTGGTGCTTTCATGGTTGATGGAGGTTCGGGTCCAACAAAGGGATGAGAGAAAGAGAAAGGTGTTTGTTAGAAAATGTATAAATATTTCATTAAAGGTTGATTTTGTTGATATCTTGTAATAATTATGGTTTAGTGACCGGTTCTTTATGGTGATAATTGACGGCAACTAGACACGATAGAAATGATGGTAGCTGGATTTGGACTATTAGGATCTGCATATAACAAAATAATGTAGTCTACTAATTCAAAATATCCTGTGTGAGTGAGAGGTTATATAAATTGAAACCAAATTACATATCAATTTATCTATGCATAATAGCCATAGAAGATAACTATTTTAGGAGGGAAAACCATACCAACATAGGGGATATTTTAGCCATCTCAGGTATTATTTGAGGGGTTGTATCGGGTGCCTGAACTTCATCACTATTTAATCTCCCTCTCTCTCCTTTCAAACCTCTCAACCAGAGTGCGTGTCCTTCCTTGTACAACTGCCACTGCCAAAAGAAAATTTCTAAATGAATTAGATTCTATCAAACATGTCTTTAAAAACTGTGTAGATAGCATTTGATAGCAGACCTCCATTCACAACTTTAACTGAATTTGTCCCTTCAGTGCCATTGAGGGACTCATTACCTGCAAATAATTGAAAACAAATCAATATTTTGAGCAATAGATTATTATTATAATAACGTAATCAAAAGCTCATAGGTTGCGTATCTATTGTTGAACTCATAGGATTTAACATGAGGAAGGAGAAATCAAATTTAAAATGTATGTAGGGAACAATGTTTAAAATTCTATATCCTTTGACAAGGCTCGAATATAAATGGCATTTATCTGCCAAAAATTCAAAAATGGAAAATAGTAAGAGAATTCAAGAAATATTGGAATGACATCGTGCTATCATGCTGTCATGCTGAGTATGATATATATAAGGCAAACAGAATGTAACTTGTTGAAAGGTAATAACATAAATTGTTGCAAGACAAGGATATAAATGATTGTCACTCTTAAAACAAGCAAAGGATATCAAAATGTTAAAATCCACCTACTCTCCACCTACTTCACCCACTTAAACCTACTCCACTAAACCTAACCCACTACACCACTACCACCTCACCTACTCCACTAAACCTAACCCACTACACCACTACCACCTCCACTTCACCTACTCCTTACCTACTACACACTCACCCTCTTCTATATATAGGAATCATGAATCATTGTAATAGAAGATCAATATCAATCAATAATACAATTCTCTATTTCTCTTTATACATTAAATTTCTACATGGTATCAGAGCCATAAGATTTAGGCCCGTATTTTGTTTTCTCACCGGCGGGCAGCCGGCCGGCAACCTTGCCTTCGCTGCCCGCTGGAATTTTGTACACATACCTTCGCTTTCCTGCCTCTTCCAACTTTCTTACAACTGTTGTCCCATAGATGAGCTTCATATCTACCGGTCCATCTATGCCTTGTGACACCTCTATACTGTGAAGTCCTCTGTCCAAATGCATCAATGGACTTCCTATGGTCAACCTGCTTCTGATCAAGCTTCTCAGACCCTCTTTTCTTCCCCTCCTTGAATGGTGTTTGGTACACCTCATGGCCTCTAAATGCATAGTAATCTGAGTATTGCTGGGCTAATAACGAAGGCCTCTCGAGCAACTGAGATGGGGCTTCATATTCCCTTGCCCATCCAGCATCCATAACCATCACTTTGCCACAGTCCATAACTGTGGGTATTCTGTGAGCTATGCTGATTATTGTACACGACACAAAGTCCTCGCGAATGATTTTCTGAATGACAGCATCAGTCTGGGAGTCGACAGAAGCCGTTGCTTCGTCCATAAACAGAATCTTGCTGTGTTTCAGCATGACTCTCCCCAAGCACAGAAGCTGTCTCTGTCCCACACTCCAATTGTCTCTGCCATCAACCACTGATGCATTAAGTTTTTCAGGCTTTGCAGCCACAACATCTTTTAGTGGTACTGTTTTTGTGCGAAGGGACAGAAATCATCACATTTCTCACCTTTTTTTCTTTTATTTTGTCCTCCACTTTACACCTCACATGCCTTCTCTCTGTCTAAACAATAATTTTCCACCATCTCCCTCTTTTTCTACACAATATTTTTGTACCACCGCCCACTCCATGATACCAATATTATTATTATTATTATTATTATTATTATTATTATTATTATTATTATTATTATTATTATTATTATTATTATTATTATTATTATTATTATTATTATTATTATTATTATTATTATTATTATTATTATTATTATTATTATTATTATTATTATTATTATTATTATTATTATTATTATTATTATTATTATTATTATTATTATTATTATTATTATTATTATTATTATTATTATTATTATTATTATTATTATTATTATTATTATTATTATTATTATTATTATTATTATTATTATTATTATTATTATTATTATTATTATTATTATTATTATTATTATTATTATTATTATTATTATTATTATTATTATTATTATTATTATTATTATTATTATTATTATTATTATTATTATTATTATTATTATTATTATTATTATTATTATTATTATTATTATTATTATTATTATTATTATTATTATTATTATTATTATTATTATTATTATTATTATTATTATTATTATTATTATTATTATTATTATTATTATTATTATTATTATTATTATTATTATTATTATTATTATTATTATTATTATTATTATTATTATTATTATTATTATTATTATTATTATTATTATTATTATTATTATTATTATTATTATTATTATTATTATTATTATTATTATTATTATTATTATTATTATTATTATTATTATTATTATTATTATTATTATTATTATTATTATTATTATTATTATTATTATTATTATTATTATTATTATTATTATTATTATTACAAAAGCAAGACAGCTGTCTTAAAATATCTGCAAAAGCAGATGCACAGTAATCGGCCGACCAAAAATGTCATCTTGGCCAAAAAGAGTGCCGACCAGCAAAAAACTATGCCGACCGGCAAACTACAGTGCCGGTGGAGGCAAAAACCAGCCGGTGGCCTCTAGCCACTGCCGGTGGTGGGTGGGGATGGTCTACAAGCCCTACCCTGCCTCTCAAAGGCAAAACACAAGTGTTTGGTGTGAAACCAGACACTAAACAGTCAAGTTCGGAGATCCTGAGGCAAGGCGCGCGAGCCGAGACCTCCGGGAACTCCAAACGAACACAAACATGGATAATCACCGAGTGTTCCAAGCGGTGACGTCCAAGTCTTGAGGACGGTCAAAAATGGGGTGTCTACAAGGAGCAACCTCACAGTAGCAGCTACCTTGTGATGAGCCAACCATTATGTTTACAAGGAGAAGTGCATGCAAACTAAACCAAGTTCAGTTAATTGGTATGTTCTGTAACTAGATAAGGATTAAATTTGGTATATTGAATTTGGTATATATGTTCGGTATGTTCTGTAACCTGCCATTTTTAATGAGAGTGGGTTGAATTTAATGTTAGATTGAAAACAACTTAATGTAATATGTTTTGTAACTACATATTACATTCTCATTGTTTATGCATATTAAAAATGGCTTCTTCTTCTATGAACAACAACAATGTTAGATTAAAACCAAGAATGTGTGACTGAAGGAGAACAACTATAACGTATATTGTACGAACTAATGAGAATGGAAATCAAGGGCGTTTGTTTTTTGTTTTCCTATTAAAATATGTAAGTATGTGTTATGAAGTAAACATTTTTGTATTTGGAAAATTATTTGCATAATCTGACTAATTGATTGTTATGCTTTGTAGAGTAAAAAAGAACACTGCAATTACGTCAAGTTCGCAGACGATGATGATGAGGACATTACCTCTACAATCTGTTCCAATACTGGACTTCGTAAAGCTCCAAGAACAGAGGAATTCAATGATGTAAGGACAAGGCTTTCGGAGATGGACAATGAAATTCATGACCATGGTAGAAGGCTTCAAAGGATGGAAAAGAATTTCAAGGTGACGATTTATGTGATTGTATTCTGTATCATATTGTACTTTGTAATGTAAATTACTTAAAAATTTAGTTTTTGGGGAATTTTATGAATGTAATTATAGATGTATTGGACATGATGGATTAAGTATATATGTTACCTCTTCAAAGTTGTCATGAATTGAATGTCGTGTTCTCATGGATTGTGGATATACGTTGTCACTTTTAATTGTCATAGGTATATGTTGTCACTGAAAATTCAATGTTTTTATGTTGCTGCTGGACTGATAGATAGTTATTGATCACAGAAAATGTTGTCATTGTTAGAAAACACAAGCAGTAGGTGTAATAGTGGACTTGTTTTGAATGGTGGACTATAAATTGGAATGAAAAGTGATTGAATGCTGGACTATCTCTGCCCGGCCAAAAACTTGTCTTGCCGGTCAATATGTTTGCCAACCGACCAAAATACTTGTACGACCCGCCAAAGACCTTGCTGTTCTGGAGCTGTTTTGGTACAATTTTGGGCCTATTTTGGTCTTCTAATATATCTGTTCAACATCATTTGAGCCTCCAAAGAGACTATTTCTATTCAAAATCATTTGAGCCTCCAAAGTGACTACATCTGTTCAATATCAATTTAATTTATTAAGAAAAAAACAAATGCATCAGCAACCATTGAGTGTACAAGGAACTATAACCAAAACATGCCCACCTAAATAATATGTATTACCATAACGAACAAATGCGCTAATAAAACTTAACAACCAACACAAACAAAATTCAATTACATTGAATTCAATTTAATTCAAACCAACGTTTACAAACCATCCATTGTTTACAAACCAAAGTCATCAAAGTAATACTACTAAACTAAAAAAAAAATGGGCCATTTGGATCCGCATCTACATTCAAGTCAACAAATTTTGTCGAAGTTTGACTGCATATGTTGTTCACCATTCCTGATTGAGTAAGAGATGTACTTCCATTATTGTCCACCATTTGCATTGGGCTAACCTGTGCATATTCAATGTCAAAGTAAAATTTATAAATATTGTCCACAAACATATATATAAATTAAAACAATCAAAAATATTTCATATCATATATTAAACACATACCAGTACATACATATTCTGTTGCATGCCATCCGTGCAAGAAAAATAATAAGGTTCAGTTTGGGCCACCTTATGATCATAGTAATTCAATTTCATTAATCATTTAAAAAATTAAAATAAAAACATAGAAGAAAATATAAAGTCCTTTCTCGAACACATACCGGGTCATACAGACTGTATTGCATGGCATTTGTAGATGGGAAATGTAACCTGTGAGGCTGCCCTTGAGGGACCTTATGGCCTTATAGTAAGACACACTGGTCAATAATTTAACTTAAAAAAAAATTTAAACAATTCGCATACAAAAAAATGTAACTTATAAAAATGTACTTGCACTTTCGTAGGCTTTTTATTATTTCCCTTCAACCGATTGACTATTTCATCCACTTTGCTAACCTTCCGCTTAGTACATGGACGACCTCTTCATCGAGCAACTAGAGGACTAAGCACCTTGCGAGCTTTGATTTCTTTTGTTGTACTGCAACCAGATGGACTTTTGAGGGAAGTGTTAGAAGGTCGTCCATGACTAGTAGAAGGTGGTGCATTACTACTTGAAAGTGGCACACTACTCGCACAACCCGATTGATCTTTTTTCACCCTCTCCTTGATTTCTGTCAACCCATCATTCACTGTGTGTTTGCCATCATCGTTGGAAGCAATTTTTAGTATTTTATCCAACATCTTGTGGTATTTATCATGCACATTTGCATTGAGAACAGCCCTAGTTTTAGTGTACGTGGTTGGAATGTATGTGTACTATCTTTCCAAATCTTTTGTCTATCTCAGCACAATATAAGTATATAGAATATTATATATGCACCTCTCAATGAGCACATTAAATGAATGGACACACATAATGCCCTTAAACTCAAACCACCGACACATACAATGGATTTGACTTTTGGTTGAATTAAAATAGACAACAAATTCCACTTTCTTCATTTTATCACTGACGATAACAACCTCCTTGACATGATAAGTACAAATTGATCCATCTTCTTTCACAAGATTCACATGACAGTACAATAGTCGCTTCAATTCTACTTGAACGTCTTTAAATTTTGCATTAGTGTAGGCTGCACGAAATTGCTTCTTAAACTCATCTACTGTTAAGCAATCATACAATTTGTTTTGAGAATTGAAGTCTACTTTGGTCTCCTTCTCCACCTTACTTCTCAAGGCATTGTTATACTGTTCAACAAATTGCTTTAAAGTTGTTTTTGAGTTCACATATCCATCAAAAACTGCATTCATACTCCCACTTCGTTGTGTAGTTGACATGCCAGCCCAAAAAATGTCTTTCACATAAGCAGAAATCCACCTATGTCGCTCATCGTATAATACTCCCAACCACTCGTTATCATGAAGATTGAACTTTGCAATCATCGCTTGCCATTCTTCATCAAATTCATCTTTTGTGAAAGAATCATAAACCACATTTTGCAAAGCAACCTTTATGGCTTCATATTGGGAATATCCTCTCAATTTCTTCAGAATTTTCTTGATTATATGCCATAAGCATCAACAATGTTGAGCTTGTGGGAAGACAAGTTTTATGGCATTTTGCATAGCTCTGCACTGGTCAGTTATTATAGCTATTGGGGGAGCATTTGATATGCAACTTAACCATCATTTGAATAGCCACACAAATGTCTCAGTGTTCTCACTACATAACAGCCCACAACCAAACAAAATTGATTGGCCATGGTGATTAACTCCTACAAACGGAGCAAGCGACATATCATATTTGTTTGTGAGATAGGTTGTGTCAAATGAAACAACATCCCCAAATGCTTTATAAGCTGCCCTACTCCTTGCATCCGTCTAAAACAAGTTTCGCATGCGACTATCTTCATCGAAGTCAATTGTAGTATAGAAGTTGGAATTTTGTTGTTGTATCCTATAAAAATAAAGTCTAACTGATTCAACATCTCCTACCCCAAGCCTCAATCTTCTAGCGTTCTCAATGAGATTCCTTGTATCTTGTTCATCAAATGTTAATGTCTTGTATCCCTTTGGTTCAACAACTATAGAATGAAAATTCCTAGCCACCCTTGTCCTCACTTCATCGTTTATTGCTAGTCTTCTCTTCACAAGAGTAAGAATTCTCTTATTCATTGCAAAGTGCCGCGAGTCACTAGGAATCAAGTCATGTGTATGTTCACGACCAACTGTGGTTAACTTAAATCTTCCATCCATTTGTAGAGTCGCTCTCACCTTTGCTTTACATTCAATTTTTGATGACAAAGATGGTTGCAGAGGGTGTACTTTTGATCTTTTTGTTCTCTTCCGTGCCCGAGTACATTCAATTCCTAAGTATTTATCTACCCCATCTTGTCCAATATTTTGTGTTCTATAAGCTATAGCAAACCCAAGGTGTTTCACATATTATGCATAAAACGCGTATAATTCTTGCTTTGAGCTAAAACGCATCCCCTTCTTTGGTTCTTCAACTTCACCACTCTCATTAAATGAAGGATTCTTTTATGGTTCTTCAACTTCATCACTCCCATTCAATGAAGGATTGTTTGAATCAATGTCCATTGAAGCATATAACTTGAAACAGAAATTCAGTCTACATAACTAGTAAACAGACAGAAAAAAAAGTGTAAGCAAACGTAGATAGTTAAAAGGTAGAGTGTATTAACTATCATCCATGTTTTCTTTCACTTCCCAAACCAGACTGAATGATAATCTAATGCAAATCCTAACCCTGTATGACAAGTACGTCCAAAACCACTTACATTTTGTAGACCAAAAAGCCTCAATAATTGAAAAAGAGAGAGCATATTTTAACAAATTTAATCTAATTCCCATCACATTCAACCAATAAGCATAATTCTGACTTCATACATGACACTTATAGATAGTTATTGAAACCAGGGCACCATATATTCACTACAACACATAATTCAGATCATAAACCATCAACTGCCCACAACATAAATTTCCACAATTGAAATAAAAAATCTAAACAACTTTCCACATGAAAAAACATAGTCACTGGTATTTAACATCTCCAGTTCTGGAACCATCTGTATAAGAACCATCTCTTCAGAACTGGAACCATCTCTATAACAACCATCTCTAGTTTTGAGGAGAATTAGAATTAATTTACTATTTTCATGAACAAAATTACAATTTTTCTATGTGGACTTTCATCAAACACCTGGAATGCATCACTACAAAAACATTGGCCACACAACCAACGAAAAAAAAAAAACTAACCCATAACCATTGTAGACATCTCAAATGCATCACAAAAATTAATAGATTTGCACCAATAACAAATGCAAAAAAAATCAGAAGAGGAACTTACCTAATCTCTTATGCACGGTGGTAGGGATTTCAAATAGAGGTGGTCGTCGTCGGAGAAGATGTTTAACTGTGGCAGCTTACCTAAGTCGGCCGTCGGCGAACACCCAAGTCAGTCGTGGTCGTTGGAAAAGATGTTTAACTGTGGCAACTCTGATTTGCTCTCCCGTTTCCCTCGCTCTCTCTGTCCTCTCCTTTCTCTTGTGCTTTGTTTTTGAATTGTTATACGTTTGTTTATTTTAAGGAAAATGTTTGGTGGCCACAAATTCTGTGGCTCAAATGGCCTGAAAATGCCAAAACGACGTCGTTTTGACATTTTTAGAGTTGTTTTGTACCCAAAACGACGTCGTTTTGACATTTTCGGGCCATTTGAGCCACAAAATTTGTGGCCACCAATCATTGCCCTTATTTTAATTTACTAAGCGTGTGGCAGTAAGGGCAAATCAAACTTTCGAGCCATTCGGGGTAGCTCATTAAATGAGCTACCCAATAGTTCTGGTTCCTATATTTTGGTTATTGTGTCATTTTAATTTATGTAATTTTAATTTGCCCAATGTTGACCATGAATTTATGATTTTGTCTCAATTTGGTCCAATTGATGACAATTCTTAGTAATTTTTTTAAATAAAAAATACACATATAAGTGTCATGTGTTATATTTTCAAGGGTAAAATTATAAACTTACGCAACTCAGTTAGTTAATCTCAATCAATTTAGTGATAATTTTTCTTAAAAAACACTAATCCTATTTTCAATTGGATCAAATTGAAATAAAATTTAAAATTAAGGGTTAAATAAGTCAATTGAAAGTGTAGGGATTAAAATGACATGAGGGATAAAATATAGAGGGACTACTGGTGTAATTTGTCCAATAAATTAGTGTTGATTTTGATTTGGCCTTTCTCCAATTATAGTTTAATTCGTCCATAATCACGGTGCAAGCAAGTTTAACTAGTTATCTTAAGATTTCTTAAATTGCGGAACAATTAATAAAAGTGTATAAAGTGGCATGGGATAATGAATTTTGCAAATTCTAATCTTTCCACTCTCTCCCTTACCAAAACATTACTATTAACACTTGCAAAGTCAAAAGTCAAGAACATTATTGAACGAAGTTTTATTTTCACTGTGTTGGTTTTTTCCTCATTTGAAAGCTATGGAGTTAAAAAAAAAAAAAAAAAAAAGGTTATGGAGTACGCGAGTAAGTTTGAAAAGGGGATTCCTCGCTTCTTTTCTTTATTTAAAATCGTACATGAGATTTTCATCTTACACGGTTTTAATTTATTTATTTTTAATATTTCAATAAAGATTGAATAATTCTTACAAATTAATTTCAAGTCAAACAATTACTAGATGATTAAGTAAGTGTTTTTTATGCCTCAATGAATAGAACTTAAGCAATAAGTATCAATTAATGAACTAACTCAAGGAGAAGTATTAAATATAAGTATGTACATGAAACATAAGAAGGAAAGAAAAAGGAGAAAGAAAAAGGAGAAAGAGACTGAATGAACAATGCAATTACTAATTTGAACAATACATTATCTCAAGGCTATGGTAAAGGAGCTACAAGAAATGGTAAGGAAAGCATAAGAAGTTGAATTTACTTTGAATTTAAAACCATTTAGCATCCGTTGAGAAGTTTAACTACTAACTGTGATGAAAAAGATTTGGAAATACCCTCTCTGATCAGACCAGGCCTTCTTGATCCTTGAGACACTACTTGAAATAGAAACAAACGCTCCGGTCGGGAGTGTCAGAATTAGCATTCCGATGAGCAACTTAGTTTTTTCTTGATTTTACTTTACTCGCAAGTTATTTGCTATTTTTCACATACCTTTCTTTGATCAAGACTCCTGCTTTTATATTGTTCTCCAGGGCCCATTTCCTCTTTTTACACATTCTGACTTGGTAATTGGGTCCCCATATATCCCATGAGATATTCGGCTAAGTCGGCCCTTAAGCTTGGTTCTATTCGACTTCTATTCAGCCCTCTTACCATCGGTTATGGCCTACTTGCCATGTGGGCTTCTGATTTGGGCCGACTTGTCTATGGCCCTATTCCCAAATGGGCTTGCTTTTGGGCCTCCAATGTCATATATTTATTCAGCCCCCACACTAATGTCTACTCCTCTTTATACATAGGAATGAATGCTAAATTATCTTCTCAGCTTCCATCCACATGCCTTTTGATAGTTGCCCATGTTGCATCGTACTGGATTGTTACGCGTCATTCTTATATTGATTAATTTAATTTAATTTTGGCATCAACATAACCATTATTGTAATAACAAATTCTTTCAACAATTCTTCTTTTTTCTTTTTCTCTCTCTACATTGATTTTGTGAACTTTGCCGACTTGCTTCGTTGCAAACTCCAAAGATAAAATCACCACCATTAATTTGAAATATAAAATGATGTACCTTGTTGTGATCAACTCAAGTAAAAACATAAGGCCATCAATAAGATCATAATTTATAAGTATATGTTATTGCCCAATCATTGCAAAAGGAAATTATGTATGCAAAAATTATGATACTTGAGCATTTTTATAGAGAAAATATTTAGCTGGTCACATGTATTTTCAAAAGTATGGTAGGATTAGGCAAGAGGATTAAGTCTTGGCCTAAAAAGTAGAAAAGAAGGGCGAGAGGTTTATATGATATTACATTTCATTTCATTTTCTAAAATTTGTTTAGACTTAGTGTAAGCACAAAATAAAGAGTCCAAAGAAATTAATTATGTTAATGATAATTTAAATGTGTTATTAAATTAGGCACAAAGAACTTATGCACATCCCTATGCAGTATTGCCTCATTCTTAGATGCTACCCATAGAAGAATCCCAACTCATAAAAGAACGTACGAAAAAAAAAAAAAAAAAATTATCAATTTTCTATATAATTATTGATGGGAGACATTTATTTCCCTTCGAAGAGAGTGATGAATCTCCATTAGGGCAGATAATTTATGATATTACACCCTAAATGAAGAAACCACCAATTATAAGCAACAATTACCTAATAATTAGGAGGCTCTTCTCTGAGCTCAAGTGTGGTTTTTTTAGCTTACCTATTGGGTAAATTTGTTCTTTGTATATATTTAGTTGAATCTATAATAGTTTTGACTAAAAATGACCATGTTCCACTCGCATAGTTGCCACTAAACGATAGAATGATCTATTTAAACTTGAAATTTTTTATTCATATATGAAATTTATATAAAAAATTTGACAAGAATGATGTGGTGGTGCGGTTATTGTAAATAAATCAATTTTCAATGATATTTCGTTTTGTAATGAAAAGTTTACCATGAGCCTATGGGGACATATTTTTAGGGATGTCCACGTGGCCGAGGTGGTTAGCCGAGGTGCCATGTTGATGAGCCATGTTGTCGAGGTTGTTGCGATATTATCGAGATATGGTGCGGTAGTATTAGAATCCGAGATTGTCGGATAGAGGACAAGAGTCCTAGATAAGTTGAGGTGCTCAGTTCGGATAAAGATAAGGCTTTTAAGTGGGTTGACTCTTATCTAACTGAGAGTTCGGGATAAGTGTTGTGCCTGAGTCCTATCAAGTAAGACTTATAGGGGACAAGGGCCCTAATCATTATAAAAGTAAGGTACTCCCGTGGATCTAAGGTATGCTTTTAGTTGTGCATTGTTCATTTGATTTGATATCTTTGAGAGATGTTACTGACTTGCTTATCAGAGTACCCCCGAGTGGACGAGCCACCGTGGTATTTCTTATCTTCTTGTGTGTAGGTGTTCGGCTTAATCTATTATGCTGCATGCTCTCCAGCTAAGTTTCCTAGATCTCTACAGAGAGATTTGTTTGGTTGTGATGTCAGAAATCAACACCAACAATTTGGTGCCACCTATGGGAACTTTGTAAAAATAGATGGCCAACGCCGGGTAAGAAGTGAGAGTGATGGATGATTTACATAGTGAGGATGATGAGTACGTCGATCCAAACATCGAAGAAGAAGGCAATGACGAGGTGCAAGAGGTAGATCCAGAGACGAACAATGCTACCAAGGGCTATAATGGCTCGATGAGGGGCAACCGAGAGAAGTATTACAATGAGAGTGATCTATAGGTCTGGAAGGACCGAAGCCTATGAAGGGATGACGAAGAGGGTGATGCAGTCCGCATTGCCATTTCCAGAAAACACCAACTTCGGCTACAAATGTCGACGCCTAGAAAGGAAGGCACACAACAGTGTTAACCGTCTCGTAGCACAGAAAAAAACTTGTAAATCCAAATCAGTGATTACAAAACACTGGACAAACAGAGTCACAAAAAGCAAAATCCTAGAGAGCAAGAGGGATACAAATAAGGGGACCTTAACAGATCAATGAACAAGGTCCCTGCCTCGACAAGATAGTGGACGTTGAGAAGTCCAAAAGGACGTATCTCAGCATGGGAAGTAGCATGCCAAAGAGATTGAAGTCGGTCGATAACCAAGCCCCCGAACGGACGAAGGAGGACCTACGGGATTACCTCCAATGGAAGAGGAACGGTGTCAAAGTTATGTCCATTGCGTAGCCAAGGTCACAATTCTTTGTGGAATTCGAGCCATTCGAAGTACCTAAAAGATTCATCATGCTGAGATTCTTGTTCTACGATGGTAAGACCGACCCTAACTTCCATGTTAGTTTATACTTGAATGCAATATCCTTGTGGAGTGGGAATGAGCAGCTACTATGTAAAATGTTCCCGTTGACATTTGGGGAAATAACATCAGAATGGTTCCTCAAATTGCCGGAGGGATCAATCAAGAGTTGGAACGGCCTGGCTGAGATGTTTTTGGCCAGATTTTTTATATATAGGTTGCAACCTTTAAGGGTTGATTCCTATTGGCATTGAAGATTGACGATGGCGAAAGCCTTAGGGCTTACGCCAAAAGGTATTGCAAGGTTTACAATCGGATTCTTACATGTAACCAGGAGCTAGCAGTTGTTCTTTTAAGAACGACTTAGAGAATGATTGCTCACTTAAGCAATCTCTTTCGAAGACCCTCTCGAAAGATATGGAGGATCTGATAGTGAGGATTGAGAAGTACGCAAGGGCAGAGGAGGATAAGAAGGCAAAGAAAGGGAGTACAGTAAAACAGGAGAAGCGAAATGGTTAGCCGAAGTGTAGCCAAGGAGGAGTCAGCACTAACAGGCTGGAGCTGGGGTTGAAGGCTATGCATGCCGTGAGCATAGTCTTCAAGATCCCGATTTACATGATCTTGGAAAGAATCAGGAATCAGCGATGCTTCAGTTCTTCATAGAAAACCCCAAGGGAATACATTGGTAGATTCCTCGCAAAGAATTGTGCTTTCCATGACGAGTAAGGGCACATAACACAGGGATGCCGGGCCCTGAAGCAACATCCAGAGGACCTTGTCAAGCAAGGGCACCTAAGGGACTTGGTGAACGAGGAGAAGACAAGGGAGGAACATGCGAAGTTGGCTTGGGTGTTGACAACAGCAGCAGCAACACCACTAACGTCACAAGTTGATGGACCATAGGTTATCAATGTGATCCACTCTAAAGTCAGCGTGAATGAAATTGAGATAGAAACATAAAGGGTAAGACACCTTTAGCATGTGTTCCATGTCTAGTAAAAGAAGCCCCAAACGGAGGGACATTGGGGACTGATGATCACATTCACGCATGAAAATTTAGAGATGGTCCAGCATCTACACAATGATGCTTTGGTGGTAACCTTGAAGATCAGAGAGTGCCAGGTAAGAAGAATACTCATCGATCAAGGCAGCTTTTGTGACATCATATACATCGAATGTTACAAGGAACTTGGCCTTCACAAGGATGACCTAGAACTATTTGATAACCCCATGGTTGAATTCAACGGCACACCGATGTGGTCACTAAGGACCACAAACTTGGAGATTCATGCAAGAACGAAGAGCATAGCAACGGAGTTTACGGTGATCAATACGCTTTCCCAATATAACATTATCTTGGGAAGACCTTAGCTGCATGCCATGAGGGCTGCTATTGCGATGTGTGCATCCTTTCCAAGTTTAAGACTTTTAATTCAAGATTCATGAGGGAGTTTGTGGTAGCCATACAGGAGGCATATCTCTTGTCCACAGAGCCATATCACAAAGATATTGGTGGCCCTACATGTAGAAGAACGCAAAAGCCTATACGAGAAAATGTGAGAAGTGTCAGAGCTTTGCACCTTTGATAACCAAGCTATTTAGAGACTTAAACCCGGTATCCAGCCCTTGGCCATTTGCCTAGTGGGGTATGGATCTGACTAGGAAATTGCCCAAGGCAACTGGATAGAGGAAGTACTTGTTAGTAACTACGGATTACTTCACAAAATGGGTGGAGGCTAGAAATTTAGCTAAAATCTGAGATGTGGACGTGAGAAATTTCATCTGGAAAACATTATCACCAGATTTGGGATCCCAAGAGCCATTATGGTAGATAATGACACCCAGTTTGATAGAAAGTTGATCAAGAAGTTTTGTGCGAAATACAAGATCAAGAACTACTATTCAACTCCTAGCTTTCCACAATGTAACGGCCAAGCTGAGGCCTCGAACAAAACCATCCTGGATGGAATAAAGAAGAGATTGGAAACTGACAAGGGCAAGTGGGTTGAGGAGTTGCCTAATGGTCTATGCGCATATCGTACAACACCAAGAAGATCAACTGGAGTGTCACCTTTTGTCATGGCTTATGGGTCTGAGACCGTTATACCACTGAAAATCGACATTCATGGAGTCAGAACTCAGGCAGCAGAAAATGAAACAAGCAAAGCATTTTTAGTGAAATCTGGACTTGATCAAAGAAAGAAGGGAGCGAGCAGCAATTCGGCTGGGGGCATACTAGCAAAGTTTGGCCAAAACATATAATAAGAAAGTAAACCCCAGAGAATTCTAAGTTAGGGATCTTGTCTTGAGAAAAGTTGTCGACAAAAAGAAAGATCCAAAGGAGGATAAACTTGGCCTTACCTGGGAAGGTTCATACAGAATCATTTCAATTGTCGACAATGGAGCTTATCGGTTAGAAGATTGTGATGGCAAGGAGTTGCTAAGGCCTTGGAATACCAGTAATCTGAAGTTTTTCTATCACTAGTCTTCTTGCTTTCTCTATTTTTTTGATGTAATTTAAAACATGTTTAGCTGAAGTATTGATTAATAAAATACTAGTTCGATTCGCAAACTGTTGTTGAAATTCACATATTAAATTTCCATTGTTGGATAGGACAGAAAATATAAGGCTGATGTGATGTTCCAAAGAGGTACAAGACGTTTAACTTAGGCTTATCAGAATAACATAGCTGAACTAAATGAAAGGGATGTTTTAAAGAGAAACAAGATGAAACCAGCCATGATCTGGTTAGTTTGTACGAAAAGTTGAGGTAGTTAGTATTCTCGGTGCACTAAGGTCAAACCTTAAGTGTTTTGTTTAGACGAGCTAAACACATTAACTCTGATCATGGATGCCTAAGTTAGACTTAGGCAAGATTTAGATGCTGATCCTTAATGAGAACATAAGTTTTAACTTATATTCACATTAGGGGGCAATGAGCCAAGATGAGTTATACTTGGGATAAGTTGCTAATATGTAACACTTGGCAAAAATTTCTAAAAGTTTTTTATGATTGTGTTTTTTGAGACGAGTCCATTACAGGTTAGCGGAGATAAGATATGAGACGTTGTACTTAGAAGAATTCATGGGAAGTAAGGTGTGGAAGACATTGAAGAAAAGCATACATTCAACACTTAGACAAAAACAAGCTTGCATTCATGAAAGTGAAGATGTTCAGTTATAATTGGGGGCACGTTGGCCTCAAATTAGCACACGATTGTTCAAAGAAAAAAGAAAAATTATAATTGAAAACTAAAATCCTAAGTACTAGCTTCTGGATTCGGAGCAGCGGTCTTCTCGGAATGATCCACCTCGACGGTTAGAGTTGGGTCAGCCTCGGTGGATAGTGTGGCAGCCTTCTCAGCCTCGGTGTCGGTTAAAATGTCTTCATCTATCCCCTTCAACATTTGTCCAAGGCTCATGTCGGCTTTGGGAGTGTTAGCAGTCTTTGAAAAAACAGTCTTGGAAACTTTACCATCATCCTCTTCAGTCAGGTCCAGAACCTAGTTGTTGAAGGTTGGGGACTTCGCTCTAGTGGCGGCAGTGTCTGCGCCTTTGTCTTTCTTTTCTTTTTCTTCCTTATTCTCCTCGAATTGGATAAGCCTATACGAGAGGGCACATCGAGTTAACCATGGTCTTTAAGAGGAGAATCCTCGCAGACAGATAGCTTCTTCAATGCTGCTATTCATCTAAGGTAATAACTTCTGTTGCATGCTAGGTTTACATACATCTTGTGTTGATCTTGGACGTCTTCTTGGCCTTCGGCATAGGCCTTTCCAACGGCTGCCTTGATCTTCATTTCCTTTGTAGCCAGAGCCTCAGTTAGCTTTTTCTCAACTTTTGAGGCCTTTTTCTAGAATGCTTTGGCTGTGGCCTTGGTCTTTTGCTCGCTTTTTCTTGCTATGTTGATCTTGTCTAGCAGCTTCATCATTTCCTTCTTAGCCTGGTTGAGTTGGTGAAGGTAATCAACAGCCTATTGTGTTTTCTTCGTGATGTCTTTCTCCATTAACTCAGCCTTGTATGTAAAGGCGTGAGCATGCTGGATAGTTTGCACAGAAGAGAAGATGACTTAGTATAGCATATCAATAATTCTAAGTGTACAACGTTGGATTAAAACAAAAATAAAAGTTTACAACTATTGTGCTCTTTATCATGAATGTGAAGTGCTCGTATTCATTATAGTCACTAATGGCTTCCATGTATGCAGGGAGGAGCAGGGCGGTTGATAGGCCAACAACGATCTGGATCTGGCAGGAGGCACTTTCGCTTAGCCTAATGGGATAACCGTCGATTGAGATATTGGGAATAAAGGTATCTGAGGTGTCGTCAGCTATAGAAGATTTTGAGCGCTTTAGTGGCGGGGCGTCGGTAGAATCGGTAGTGGCCTATCTTTCTCAGCCTCGACCATCTTTGATATCAAGATTGTATATTCAGGGTCATCTTTGTTAGAAGGAATGGCTATGATCTTGGCTTTTGCCTTGGTTTTTTTCGATCTCTTCTGTTTTTGAATAGAAAGAGGGGAGGGGGTTGAGGGAACCGTTACCAAATCGGGAAGGCTAGCGAGGAGGTTATCGGCGACGGCTGCTTTGTGACCTATCTCTTTCGGGGTGCTGACTATCACTACTCTGGCGTTGATTTTGTAAGTAGGGTGTGCGATTGGTGGATTCAGAGGGTCGTATGTCGGCAGCTCTGAACCTTGACGTTTTCTTCTCTGGGTTCTGGTAGCGGTAGCGTTTGAAAGGCATCGGTGAAGTCGGCGCTTGAAGGGTGGGACATGTAGTGAGGGAGCTGATGTTGATGGTTGATTAGCTGGATCTGATGTTGATCCTTGATCTGCTCTTGATGAAGTAGTGGGAGTTGTAGCAGATGACGGAGTCTTACTTTTTGATGGGACGTCAGGGAGAGGGGACTTGTGTGTTGCAGTACAGTTCAAGAGGAAGAGGGCTTTGTTTATGTTGATTGGGAAGTCTAGGAACCTTTACACGTCGGCTCTTTGTACGTATGACTTCCCAAAGTTCTTGTTGGGTTGTAGAGGCTCTGTAATGCAAAGAAAAGGGAAAGTGATTAGCGAATTGTATTGAAGGAAGAGATTCAGGGCAAGGCAAAATGACAGGTGTATGTTCTAAGCGTGACTTACTTTTGTGATCACCTTGGACGCTCCTAGGAAGAGGGTAGATATGAAGACTGTCGTCTAGAACAAATTCCCAATTGCTCGAGACTACGAGGTGGTCGTCTCCCACACCCTTGTTGGAGTTAGGGAGGTTGGCGATCATTTTGTATGTTGTTGATCTTGGTTTCAAATAATAAGATGTGCTATTCTTGGATTGAAGGGCACACATGGAATAATAGTATTGGGTGTCCTTATGGTTCAGTTGGGCCTTATGTCGGTGATTTAATTCGACAATACCGTTGATTATGCAAAAGGTATTGATAGTTAATTGCATGGGGTTTAGCATATAGAAGCTCATCATCTCGCGAAATAGAATGTTAAGAGGGAATCTTATTTCTCCATTTACGAGGGACACTACTGGGAATGACATATAGTGCCCGGTATGATTGAGTCGTTCTCACTAGTGAGTCTGATATAGACGTTGGCTGGAATATTGAATTCTCAGCGAAAGTCCTTGATTTTGGCTGGGGTATCTGCTCTACATCTGTACATACGCATTATGTCGGGGGAAAAAGCTTTGTCTAGCGTAGACAATTTCTAATGCCAAGATGGCCAAAACCTAGGATTTCATGGTGGTGTTGGGGGCATTTTGGCCTATGGGTTTTGGAAATTCCTAAGCTTTTAATGGGGGTTCTGCTTTCCTAGTGTTCTAGCAAATCCCAAGTCCTAAACCTAGCAAAGGCAAGAGTCGAATGGACAAATCTAGGAATAGTAAAGAAATGCATCAATCAGATTTGGAGTTTGAAGCTCAAATAAAAAATTTATTTCGAATATAGATGAAAAATTGAAATGCAGGTTTTTAGCAAACATGAATCAGGCTCAAAAGATGATCATTGTGAATGGACAAGTTCATGAATGTTGGTAATACAATAGCAAGTGAAAAATTTGTGTAGGTAAAGTGTGAATTGCATCAAGATTACAGAGATTCATGCAAGAACAAGTTTAACAACAGAAGAAATTGAAAATGAAAATTAGAAAGATGAAGAACTTATAGGTCAGAGATAGGGAAATGGATACCGAAACTGTGTTCAACGGAGTGAGACACTTCTGTTAATCGGAGCAGACTGGTGGTTTAATTACCGGAGTTGGTGAGCCGAAGGAGTTGTAAAGAGCACAAAAAGGCAACAATGAAGGTTTAAGATGAGTTTTAGAGAGAGAAAGTCTGAGAGAGAGGTATGATTGTAGAATAAAGACACGGAGAGAGAGGGCAAGAGTTTTGATGGAATTCAAAAAAGGTAATGATTTAACTGCCTGGGAAGACATGTCTCGTTGATGTCAGGCGTCGTAGGACAACATTGATGGGGCGCGTCTGTTGACGTAACTTGCATGATCCAGTAGTAGGGCGACACATGGACAGAGTTGTTGGGTTTGTTATGTGTTGACAGCTTACGAGTCTTGGGTTCGTGATTTCTTGAACTAAGCGAGTCATTATCTCGGCTAGTAGAGCGCTCTCGGTTGAGATGTTGATCTTGGATGAGAAAGAACATTTTAGCTCTTGGTTCTTGATGAGTGGACCCTTGAGTCCTTGTTTTTTGACACTGACGAGTCAAGATCTCAGTTGGAGGTGTATCTCTAGCATGTTGTTTAGTTGATATGTTAGGAGATCAAACGATATAGGTTCCATCACTTCAGGTTCTGATGTACTAGAACCTAGGAGGTAGTTGTAGGGACATATTTTTAGGGTTGTCCATGTGGCCGAGGTGGTTAGCCGAGGTGCCACGTGGATGAGACATGTTGCCGAAGTTGTTGTGATATTGCCAAGATATGGTGCGGTAGTATTAGAATTCAAGATTGTTAGATAGAGTAGATAAGTTGAGTCGCTTAGTTCGGAGAAAGATGAGGCTATTAAGTGGGATCATTCTTTTCAAACTGCGGGTCCGGGATAAGTGTTGTTCCTGAGTCCTATGAAGTGAGACTTCTAGGGGACAAGGGTACCGATCATTATAAAAGTAAGTCAGCCTCGTGGGTCTAAGATTTGATTTGATATCTTTGAGAGATAAGTTACTGACTTGATTGTCGGAGAGAATGAGTGGACGAGCTACCGTGGTATTTCTTATCTTCTTGTGTACATGTGTTTATTTTAATCTATTCTGTCACATGCTATCCAACCAAGTTCCTTATATCTCTGTAGAGAGATCTGTTTGGTTGTCAGGTTAGAAATCAACACATAGAGCCACATAATTATGTATGAAAATCATATATAAATTTTTTGTTTGTATAGCATTACTCTTTAGATTCTCTCAACCCACCATAGTCACCATTTCTCTCCCATCAGACAACCCACTACCCACCACGAGCCCATCTCTCTCTTTCATTTTTTCTCTCCTTGTCGATCAATCAAAACCCAATTCGGTCACCATCTCCACCAAAACATCTACCATCTCTATCAATCATCCACCATTGTCCGCCACCCATATCTCCACCCCTAAATTGATACCAACACAAATAGCACCAACTCCACCACGCAAGGAATCAAATTTTTTGAATTCCCAAAATAAGTCTAGATTCATGATATCAAAAGCAAGTAACCATAAATTATATATGGATGCATTATTATGTAAGATTGTGACACACTAGAAGAATTGCAATAAGGAAGATTATGATGGAGCGACACATAATTAAAAAGAAATTTGGCACCAAATAGTACCATATTTAATGTTGTTTCATAGATTTAGATCCAATTATAAATCATTCCAGCAAGCAAAACTAGTGGCGTACTCAAACGGTTCTTTTGAACTCAGTTTCTAATTAAACAATGGTAGAAAATTACAATTTTATTTACCCAAGGATGCCCTTTGTTTATCTTATCCATTTGTTTGTCTTTTTACCCCTAAAATTAAGTGCATCTTTGACTCACCGAACACTTTGAAAAAAGCTCACTTATTAATTAATAGTGCTCTATATCATATGACGATAATAATGTGTCAAGTTCATCTTCTCAACTAAATAATTATTTTCTAGACTTGATTTCCTTAAAGAATTAATTAATGGATCATATCCCATAAACCTATCTACCACAAACTTTTTAGCCAAGATCAAGTAAGCTCTATCTCCAACCCATCCCATCCCATATAAATTATACTTTCTGACAATCAATTATTATTGACCAATTCCAAGGAAATTTGGAATTTATATAACAATAGTGTTGCAATTTGCTATCTATACTCATTAGGCTTAGTGCCGTCTGATTGTCTCATTCATCATTACGAAATCTTGATTGTTAAAGACTTGAATTGGAGTCCCTCATGCACCATCGCTTTTTATTTATTTTTTATTATTTTTTTATTTTATTATATATATATTTTTTATAATTGAGCTCGGACCAATTTACGTGCCAAAATTCAAGCCAGACCAAGCCAATCTATTTGCAAGAAATCGCGGCACAGACCCAACCCATGCCCATGAAAAATTGAGGCTCGAATGGCCCCTTTTTTTATGTTTATTTATTTATTTTTATTTTTCATTTTTCATCGAATTAAGCACACACATCGGACAAAAAATGATAGAATTTAAATAATTTTTATTATAAAATGAAATGAAATATTATAAATTTATATCATCAAATAGATATAAATTATTGATGGTAGAGAAATTGTATCACTATAAGTTAAATATATCCCAATTAGGTTCGCATTTACTAGCTTACCAATTATTTAAATTATACTCCACCTCAAAGTAAAAATAAAAATATGACAAACTTACAAACTGAAGAAAAATTATTTATCAATCATCGGAGGAGTTGGACAATTCATCTGGGTCGTCCATTGTTATAGTATCCAAATCAACTTGAATCCTTGTGTTCTCATCAACATCGTGTCTTCTTTTAGTTGCAAACAAATTAATGATCCCTCGTTATCATAAGTACCTCAATCATTTCGGGTATAAGTCTGCAACGATAATCGTTCAACAATCGTCTACCTATACCACTACAAGAAAAGGGGTCAAACAACACGGAAGCAATAGCGACGACGCGCCTCCCGTCGCAAAAAATGGTTTTTTGCGATGGCAACTTATACCGTCGCAAATAAAGGCATTAGCGACGGCGTTTGTCGCGTCGGTAATAAAACCACGTGGATAGTTAGTAAATGCCGAATTATTAGCGACGGCGTTTTTTTACCGTCGCAAAAAATATTAGTTTTGAGACGGCATATGTTTGCTGTCGCAAACAGTGGCCATTTGCGACGGCAAACTTCCGTCGCAAAAAGGGGCTTATTAAAACGGCGCCATTTTATGATGTAATTAGTAACCATCGGCGACGGTGTAAAACGAACCGTCGCAAAAAGTAAAAAAAAAAAATTACCCCTGCCCTTCCCTTTCATCTTGCCGCTCGATGATTTCAGCCAAATCCCTAAATCTTCGAAACATTTTTTTTCCCCCAAATTCCTCAAACGAGCTACGAAGGCGAACGGCTCTCTGCAGCGGTGGTGCGGCGGTGCGGCGGCGACGACAACGGCTCTGGTTGGTCCGGCGACGACAACGGCTCTCTCTACGTATGCTCTCTCTCTCTCTCTTTCTCTCTCTCTCTGTATATATATATATATATATATATAGATGAATGTATATTCGACAACGGCTCTCTCTCTCTCTCTCTCTCTCTGGTGGAACGAAACCAGATAATACAGCAGCGAGTGAGAGACCAAACACAGTACAAGTTATGAGGTTGATTAATGTTTTTGCACCTGGGATAAATTATACAAATAAGTGAAACTGCATTTAACAGTTCAAGAAAATATACTAATTGTGCACTGATAAGAACTATAGGTAAACATGACAACTATAGCATTGAAGTGACAAAATATAGTTCCATAAGAGCCATCGACAGATAAATATGGGTGCAATTTTGAGGTCGAGGTTCAATCAATGTTAATTACCAATTTTTCTACCAAGTGATTGAACGACTACCACTCCTGCCTTTATCTTTCATGCACTGCCATGTCAATAGCTTTTCAAAATTGCTGCATTTCTATGCTTCAGAGGCCAATAATTGACCTATTAACCAAACAGTAGATAAATACTACATGGATACTATCAAAATATTTGGAAGCAAAAACTAAGAATATAAACAAATTCTCAATAATTAAATAATTAAACATGTTGAGATCTAGGAATATTAAAAACTCATTAAAAAATATTTAAAGGCTTAAAAGATTGAGGATAAAAAATAGAAAAGGAAATTAAAAAACAAATCAAACTAAGAATAATTAGATGCACCTCAAATGGCCCAAACCTGAGTTATAAAGCTATGAGCACCATTTAAGCCTTTCTCTTCACCAGTATTAAATAAAATATGACGGGATTCTTAAATCCATGAGCCGATTGAGAAATTCCTCAAGCAAGCTCCAACATAACAGCTACACTTGAACGGGGGTCGAATCGGGTTCCCGGTTTGGGAGTTAGAGCCGGATTTCACTTTAGGCAAACTAGTTCCTTAAGAAACTTGAATTCGAGGCGTTAATGCTCCAAAATCACCAAACGACGTCGGTTTAGCACGAAACTTGGCACACGCGACCGCCTAGGCACGAGAGACCTGTGGGAGAAGACGGGGCTCGAATCGGGTTCCCGATTTGGGAGTTAGAGCCGGATAGTTGATAGGTCACGACGGACATGGATATTGTCGCACATACGGGAGAATTGTGCGTCGGAGAGCGGTGTATAAAGATGGTGCTGGGCCATCACAGTCAACACCCCAGCCATCGACTATTGATCAGATCACGTAGCAGGTTCGTGCAGAGCTAAGGGATGAGTTGTGGGAGGAGCTGCGAGCAGAGTTCTCTACACATTTACAGCAGATGAGAGCTGAGATGATGGCCCTTGTGTCACAGGGGGCGAGTGTAGATCCCAACAGACAGGTTCCATATAAATGAAATTGTTTGATAGTTCAATTGTCACTCAAGATTATGTATAAAATTTGAATATGATTAACACATTATGCATTGACTAACATAGGTTCCTGATGCATCGAGTGGCCACCGGGCATTTAGGGAATCTGCAGAAGACGAGAATCCATATACACCACCACCAGAAGATCAGGTATAAAATGTATCTTTGCATTCTAAGCTAAAATGTATCTTTGCATTCTTTGCATTTTAAGCTAAGAAACTTGTGGGAGAAGACGGGGTTGGATTGGCACGAAACTTGGCACATACGACCGATTAATAAAAGGTTACATTCGAGCTATCCTATCACATATTTTTAAAACCTAGAATCTATTCATGTGCTTAAAAATACGGGCTTAATGGGTCTCAGGTAAGCTTGGTTCATATAGGCCTAATTTTACCTAAATTTTAACTTTCATTCAGATTTTTTTTTTTTTTTAAATAATAATTTCAAAATCACTAAAAAAAAAAAAAACTTCTAATAAAATTTTTTGAAGTGCATCACAACAATTGTAATCACTTTTGAAATCATTAAAAAAATAAAAATAAAAAACTTTTTTTTATCGAAATACAAAATTACATCTATTATGCTTTTGTTATTGAATTGTATATAAATCGTTAATCTCATAGAAATTTATTAGTTACTAGTTTCATAGATGACGTGCTACTCACTTGGTTTTTATTTTCAAAATTATTATTTTTTATACGTTCTTACACATAGAAAGAAAAAAATAAAAATAAAATAAAATAAAATAAAGTGAATATAAATTAATTATGGGACATTTATCAGTAAGTCTTATACATAAAGTTCAAAATTCATTTAGTCCCAAAACAAAATACTTGTACCAATTAATCCTACATATTTTTAATTATTACCAAAAAAA